>ML845312.1:0-13378 GCA_009831015.1 Picea engelmannii
GTGAAGTGCCTCGAAATTCTCTATCTCAAAATCATTATTATAAATGATTTCACAATCACTACCTTGATCATTTTCCTTTAAATCATAACCAGAAGCATAAGACGATGAACATGCATGAGAATTATCGAAAAAATGATCAATTAGTGATTCCTTACTCTGATAATCATGCATGAAAGACCTATAATCTGTTTGACTTATTATCGTTCCTCTATTTTGTAAAAAATCATTTATGTGAAGAGGAACTATTAAATGATATCAGAGTTGCATCTATAAATATTGTTGTTAGAAAGCAATTTTGACCATATGCAGAGCATTATCAGTAAATTAAATGGTATCAGAGTTGGAAATTATTTTGTGGCATGGCCTAGCTCAGGGCATAGGATGCTACAGATCTAGATTGGATCATTGTATATTTTTCGTCTATCTCGATGCTTGCAGAGTGGAAAAAATTGGAGGAATCATCCTACAAGGCCATTTTAGTGTTAGGTACTAGTTTGAAAAATTGCGGTATAGAACCTTATGTATCTATTTTGAGTCATGAAATAATAATTTTTTGGGTTCCAGTGTCCCAAACCTATTCCCACACCATAACTGTTGTTCTGCACTCTAAGAGATTTCCAACGGTATAAACCATCTATCAATTATAGCTCATATGTAAAAGTTATGCCTCCCACAAGTTGAAATACCTTCTTAACCACCATGGTACATGTGGATGCCATGTCATCCCCCCCTTACTCAAACATATAGGGATAGCTACTTGTGGACTTTCGAGAATATTTTGTAAGGTCCAAACCTTATCACTAATTCAGGGTTGAGGAAGTCAAAAACCTACCCCTGGATGGATATTGGGCTATGTTTAATACTGGGCCACGAGGAGGATAAGGGTTTCCATTCTTTAGCAATGTATTTGTTCCATAGTCGAGAAGAGAACCTAGGAGTGGTAATTTGAAAGCATAATAGAGGAGGAAAGATTATGTAGTAGCCATATAGACCAAAACATCTAAGGAAGCTACAGAGCGAGTGTCTCTTTCTTTGTACTTGCATTTGAAGATAACGTAGTAGAGCGACCTCACCTTTTAGCTAGGTTTTCTCCGGTATTGGGTTTCATAGGTTATATTTTCTGTTTATTTGTGGATGGCGTGTGAGAATTTATTTATGTTCTCTATTTTTTGCATTTCATCTATTTCATGCATTTTAAGCAAAAAACTTGTAATTAAAGGATATGAGATCTAAAGGAAATTAACCTTCAGAGTAAATATTTCATTATTTTATTAGATATTTTGTGATGAACTATCCAATGGAATATCCACAAAATTTTACAAATTAGTTAAGGACCTTCGCCTATGTTAAGGCCCTAATAAGCATTCTTTATTATTTTATTTGTTATATTAGTACAACGGATTGAGCCTTTCATTGTACCATTTTATTATGATTGCACCTTGTTCATAACATACGGGAACACCTAGTTTGTCCATGTGGCCTCTACTTGCCACACTCTAGTGTAGTGCTTAAATGACCAACCCCTCCCCCAACATCATGTGAAGGTCCCTCTTGGTGGAATAATTCTATGAATGTGCTATGTTGCAAAAGGTTATGGGTCAATGTGGATAATGGTTACCAGGTCTCACTAATGTTATTTGAGATGGGGATATGTTAGGAAAGGGGGTTAGGCATCCACCTAGGAGGATAAGAACCTAGCAATGGGTCTTTAATATATGCTAAGTAATGCAGTAAGGTCATTTCACAGACTGGGAAGTTCATCTTCTTTGTGATCCGTGCTCACAGTAAGAAGAAGGTCTCTACGACATCCGTGGCCTCTACAGAGTGCCTCTCTGTGCAACATAAGAAAGTGGATGGGATCGTGGAAGAATACAGAGACATCTTCGCCTCACCTATAGGGGTACCCACACACTGACAAGTAGGGCATCCAATTGATCTGACCCCTGACGCACCTCTACCTTATGGACCATTCTACCAGCGCTTGTTGTGGAGAATGAAAAAATTGGGTGTCAGATCCAAAAGCGTCTTCAAAAGGGGCACATCAGGCCCAAATCCTCCCCTTGAGAAAGCCCGATTGTATTGGTGCAGAAGAAGGATGAGACTTGGCGACTCTGCATTGATTACAAAGATTTAAACAAAATCACAGTAAGGAACCACTACCCCATTCCCAGGATTGATGACCTTATTGAACAACTCAAGGGGGGAATTTCTTCAGAAATATTGACCTAAAGTCTAGCTACCACCAGGTTCCCATCGAACCAACTGATGTATGGAAGACAACCTTCAAGTCTAAAGAAGGTCTCTATGAATGGCTAATCATGCCCTTTGGCTTAACAAATGCACCAACCACTTTCATGAGGTTGATGGATGATGTATTGAGACCCTTCACCAACTCCTTTGTGGTAGTATATTTGGATGACATCCTCATCTTCAACAAAACGTGGGAGGAGAACATGTGGCATATTCAACAGGTTTTGAGCACTCTGCAACAACACAAGCTTTATGCCAACTTGGAAAAATGCTCTTTTGGCATAAAAAGGGTCCAATACTTAGGATACATTATTGATGAGCATGGGGTAGATGTTGATCCAGCTAATATCCAAGTCACTTGTGACCGGCCAACCCCAACCACACTGATCAAGCTTCGGAGATTTTTGGGACTAGCCAACTTCTACCGACGATTCATGTTGGGATTCTCCCATATTGCATGGGCCCTCAGCCAGGCGACCAAGGGTGGTGGTAGGGCCATATTAGTGTGGGGGAAGGAGAAACAATGACCATTCGATGATATGAAGCATCACTTGTTCTTAGCTACAATACTCTCCTTTCCCGATCTGCAACAACCATTCAAGATTGAGGTTGATGCATCTAACTATGTTGTGGGCATAGTTCTCACTCAGCATGGGCATCCGATGGCATACCATAGTGAGATACTCTCCACTACTGTCTGGAAATACCCCACCTATAACAAGGAAATGTATTCCATTGTACAAGTCTGTCGTCAATTGAAACATTATATTCTGAGGAAAGAGAGGATCATAAACACTGATCACAAGCCTCTGTAGTTCATACAGACATAGGGGAAATTGCAGAATGACCGCCACCAGAAGTGGTCCACCTACCTGCAACAGTTCCATCTCAACATAAAGTATAATACATGAATCTCCAATCATGTCATTGACTACCTCAGTTGGACTCCTTTGGCTACACTCACCACTGTCCTCCATTCCTATGGACATGAAGCATCTTAGTGGCCCCAACTTTATCAACAAGATCTAGACTTCGCCACCACCTATTATCTCTTGGGTATAGGTGAAACTGTCACTGATTTTCACATTCAGGATGGAATCTTATGCCACCTGGTCCATCTCTATGTTCCTACAAGCGAGTGTGAAAAGATGATTTGGGAAGCTCACTACAGTCAGGTGGAAGGACATTTTCGCGTGGAGAAAACTATGGTTGTTCTTCAGAAACATTTTTATTGGCCAAAAATTCGACAGGACATCAAAAAGTATATTAGATCTTGCATTGTCTATGCCATTTCCAAGCTAACCACCAAGAAGCAAGGCTTATACACCCCTCTTCCTATTCTCGAGAATCCTTGGGAATCCATCTCAATGGATTACATGTCTCGCTTGTCGTCCACCAAGAAAGGAAATGACTGTGTGTTTGTGGTCGTTGATTGGTTTTCGAAGATGGCCATCCTCACATCCTGTAAGAAGAATGTCACAACAACAGATATTGCTAAGCTCTTCTTCGAACGAGTGTGGGTCCACTTTGGGATACCACAAACCATCATCTTCGACTGAGACAATAGGTTCCTTAACACCTTTTGGTCGATTCTTTGGTCTCTGTTGGACACTAAGCTCACAAAATCCACTTCTTTCCACCCCCAAACCGATGGCCAAACATATGTCATCAATCAGATGATTGTGCACATCCTGCGCATGTACAATTCTAAGTATCCACGTACATGGGACAAGAGTCTCCCATATGTCCAACATAGTTACAACAGGGCTCTCCATAGTTCCACTGACCATATCCCATTTCAGGTGGGTCTTGGATTCCAACCCTTGGGACCCATTGATGTTGCACTTCCTCTTGTCACTGCACAGACAAACTCTTCCCCTAATCAGTCTGCGTTTGAAAAATCCACCAGATTCATTGAGCAGATTCAACACATTTTCCAACAGGTCAAGGAGATTTTGCAGAAATCCAATTCTAAGTAAAAGTAGTGCCATGATCAACACAGGGTACCACACAAGTTTCAGGTTGGCGACAAAGTCTGGTTACATTTGTAGAAGGAGCATCTCACTGGGCCCCATCGGAAGCTTCACCCACTTCGTTATGGTCCTTACACTATCATCAAGGTTGTGGGTAGTGATGCTTCTAAGCTCAACACTCCACCTTTCCTTGGTCTGCATCCAGTATTTAATGTGGACCTCCTTCGGCCATATTTTCGCTCATTATTGGAAACCTCCGAGATCATAGAACATATGACACCAACATAGATCAACTCTCGCTACATGGAACAAGCATCCACTGAGAAGATAGTGGAAACACAGGTCAAGGGCACTCGCCAATAGCAGATCCAACTTTATATGGTTGTCAAGGCAGGGAAACTCCTACACCAAGGCAAGTGGCTCACCTGGGGCCAAATCCAACAGAATTTTCCTCACCTGGTGAAGGAACTCAACGCAATGGAGACCATTTCTTCCTAAGGGGGGAGGATTGATCCAGGTGGATATTGGTGGCCACCCACCTATTCCAACTGGCTCCTTGTGTCCGTTTTTTGTTCAACACGTTCTTTTGTACTACTTTGTAGTTGTGAGTTCTACACTTCTGGGGTTGTATGAAGTCCCACACATCCTCCAGGTGGATACGAGTGGCCTCTCGCCTAATCCAACAGGATTATTTTTTATGTTTTTATGTCATCACATCTTTTTGTACTTCCAGGGCCATTTTAGGGCCCTAAACATTGTTTTTTTGGCTCACCACGGTCAATTTCTGAATGGAGTCAAAGTTTGACAGTGGAATGTCTAGTTCTTTGAAAGACCTTTCCAATGGGCTATCATGTGCCTAAAACATAGGTCGTATGCAAAATTTATGACCCTTGAAAGTTGAGGTACCAAATTACACCAACTTACCCATAGGGCCCACATGACTTTTGGTGTTTCACCTTCTAAGATTAGGTTTTTCGATGTCTAGGGTTTTGGAATTCATGAAAAATATTAGAAAGGCCTCTGGAGCCTCATTGTAATCCATTCTGCTTAGATGTATGCGTGTAGCGGCTACATCTCTTCTCAAAGATAACTACCACCATTCAAGCAAGTGTTTCAGTTATGCAGTTTTGTAGTTTCAACCTATTTCATTATTTAATAGAAGATATTGTTCACTGAATATTTGTGTTATTCTTCATATCTCATGTAGACATCCTTAGTTAACCCGTCAATGTAGACAAGTGCATCTAGACACATTAGTAGATGATATCCTTAGTTAACCCACCTGTCAGTGTAGAAATGAGTCAAATGCCCAACAAGGGATGCTTCCCCACATTAGTAGATGACATCCTTAGTTAACCCATCAGTGTAGCCAACAAGGGATGCTTCCCCACATTAGTAGATGACATCCTTAGTTAACCCGTCAGTGTAGAAAAGTTGGATGACATCCTTAGTTAACCCGTCAGTGTATACAAGTTGAATGACATCCTTAGTTAACCCATCAACGTAGCGAGTAAGGGATGCTTCCCCACATTAGTAGATGACATCATTAGTTAACCCGTCAGTGTAGCGAGCAAGGGATGCTTCCCCACATTAGTAGATGATATCCTTAGTTAACCCATTAGTGTAGCCAACAAGGGATGCTTCCCCACATTAGTAGATGACATCCTTAGTTAACCCGCCAGTGTAGAAAAGTGCGTCTAGCCAAATGCTTCCCCGCATTAGTCGATGAAATCCTTAGTTAACCCGTGAGTATAGCAAGCAAGGGATGCTTCCCCACATTAGTAGATGACATCCTTAGTTAACCCGTCATTGTAGACAAGTACGTCTAGCCAAATGCTTCCCCACATTAGTAGATGACATCCTTAGTTAACCCGTCAGTGTAGACAAGTGCGTCTAGCCAAATTCTTCCCCACATTAGTGAATGACATCCTTAGTTAACCCATCAGTGTAGACAAGTGCGTCTAGCCAACAAGGGATTCTTCCCCACATTAGTGGATAACATCCTTAGTTAACCCGTCAATGTAGACAAGTGCATCTAGTCAAATGCCCAGCAAGGGACTCTTTCCCACATTAGTGGATGTCATCCTTAGTTAACCCGTCAGTGTAGACAAGTGCCCCATCAGTGTAAACAAGTGTGTCTAGACAAATGCCAAGAAACATTGGTGACAACTGGTCAAGCTAACCCCTTGGGCTAAGCAAATTTTTTATATATGTAGATGGATCGATATTTTTTAGATTGAAAAATGATTTATCTTATATTGATGCTTAGTGTAGACAAGTGCATCTAGCCAAATGCCCAGCAAGGGATGCTTCCCCACATTAATGGATGACATCCTTAGTTAACCCGTCAGTGTAGACAAGTGCGTCTACCCAAATGCCCAGCAAGGGATGCTTCCCCACATTAGTGGATGACATCCTTAGTTAACTCGTCAGTGTAGACAAGTGCATCTAGCCAAATTCCCAGCAATATTGGTGACAATTGGTCAAGCTAACCCCTTGGGATAAGCAAATTTTTTATATATGTAGATGGATTGGTATATTTTAGATTTAAAAATGACTTATCTTATATTGATTCTCGGTGTAGATACTTTTGTGCGGGCTTAATCTATGGAGGAAAACAGATGAATGCTAAAATGTTGAATGATGTCAATAAACAAATTTATTATCTATGTTGAAGGATTGTTATTTTTAAGATTGAAAAATGACTTATCTTGATGCTCAATGCAGGCTTATCTATCTAGGAAAACAGAGGAATGATGACAAGATAGCCCGTGAGTACAACATTGAGGGTGGTTTTGTTCTTCATCTCGTGCTGGATTTGCATGGTGGTTTCTAGTGTGATGGTTAATAAATATTTTCTACCACTGCTAAGGGTTCTTCATGTCATGAAACTAGAAAAAATTGGACTCAACATTTTTTATATGTTGTTTAGATGCTTAATGGAAATAAGTGATGATATTGAGTGTCCCATGTTTTTATTTCTACATCAAGTTTGTATGTTTCTATTGACTAATTGAAATATTCAATTTCGACTTTAACCAATGGTAGTGAAGAGTTGGATGAATCTATACAAATCCTATCAGTTTTAAGTAAATGATGAAGAATATGGATTCTTTGAATTATGGGGAATTGTCCATGGGTTTACCAATGTGTAAAATGGGGAGAGTTTCTTCCTATGGTGTCTAATGTCCCATTCTCCCTAAAATAACTCCAGCCAGAATTTGTTTACAACCAATGGTCTTATTTTTGTTTATATTTAGTGTTCTTATTTTATTTGTTCTACATATAGCATTCTGAAACTCTTCTGAAGATATAG
Organism: Picea engelmannii; assembly: GCA_009831015.1. NCBI lineage: Eukaryota > Viridiplantae > Streptophyta > Pinopsida > Pinales > Pinaceae > Picea > Picea engelmannii. The sequence continues at coordinate 7,540 of ML845312.1, forward strand.
GTGATATTAAGTTATTGTTTGTTGGAATTATGATGCTAGGTCTTTGCCTCTAATGGCCTTGAGTGAATTTGATTAATAGTTTGAACTTTTTTTATGTTGCTTCCATATTAATACCCCTCATGACCTCTGGTCTAAGTCAAGGAAATCTGTATTATGTGGCAATCCTTTAGGGTTGTTTCTAAGAATTCCTTAGACTCATCGTATTGTGGTCTAGTGTTAGGAACCCAGGGTCATTTATTGGAAGTTGCATTCAGGTATACGTTATAGGTTGTGATTTTTATAAAGCCATAGATTTTGTATCATCATTTGCTTTTCATTAAACTTTTTAGTAGTTTATCATTATTTTTCCCCTTACTGTTGTATGTTGTATTTAGCTCTGTATTTTGTCTTGCGTTGTATTTGGTTTATATTGATATTTATTTTTGTATTATGTAATATCTCACTTTTTGAATGAAAATTAAATTTAGGGAAAAGACAAACATAGAATGAAATATATTATATATATGATATGCAATATATTATACTAATTATCTTATCCAGAAGTTATAGGATATATGAGATGGGGATGGCTAGAATCTTATCAAAAGGTATACTAAGAATCTTACCCATTAGTTGTAGTGTGATTGCTTTGGGATATATGAGACAAGAGTGGGTCAAATCTTATCAAAAGTTATGCTAAGAATCTTATTTTTGTATTATGTGATATCTCAATTTTTGAAGGAAGATTATATGCAGGGAAAAGACAAACATAGAATGAAATATATGATATACAAGATATGATGCCAAGAATCTTATCCATTAGATGTAGTCTGATTTTTCTAGGATATATGAGATGGGGTTGGCTAGAATCTTATAATACGAATATTATCCATTAGATGTAATGTGATTGCTTTGATTTCTCTGGGATATATGAGATGGGGCTGGCTAGAATCTTATAATAAGTTATACTAAGAATCTTATCCATTAGATGTAATATGATTGCTTTGGGATATATGAGACAGGGGTGGGTCAAATCTTATGAAAAGTTATGCTAAGAATCTTATTTATTTAGATGTGGCATGATCGCTTTGTGATGTAAGTAGTGGAATATTTGACCAAATCAACATACTCATTTGAAAAGATGGTGGACTTAGTGAATGTTCGTTTAGTTGTTAAACATGTTCTGTTATTTGGAGAAACTTGCTCCCTGGGATTTTGTGGAGGTTGTACAATGGTCCAAGTTGCACCTGTTATCATAGGTGGGAGGGATGCCTACCAACATTTATGCCAACTTCACTCCTTTTTTATTGTTGTCTAGAAAGGTGGTGTGATATTTTTTGGGGTAGATAGCCTTTTCTTGGCTCACAGGAAGGATTGTGATCTCTACCATATTTTCGTTGTATTGTTGTATTCTATTGTTGAAATACTTCAGGGTTGGTTGGCTGTATTGTTGTTGTTGCCATTAAGAGAGTACCCTGGTCACATTCTGGCCCTCAAATTGGGACGATGTATTTTGGACTCTTGCAATTGGAAGGTGAATTAGTCCCTCTACAATCAATTTCTTTTACAAAGATAATTGTATTTTTTTTGTTGAGAGCTTTATGTATGTTATTTACAACATTGAATAGAAGTATTGGCTATGGTTTCTCATGATTTTTGTTGTCAGATGATGTTGTACGCATATATATCTTGTTAGTTTCCAGTTTTTTTTTTGTTTGTGTTTCAGGGTTTTCATTCTCTTATCCGTGCACAAATGGTGATCATTGAGGTCCCCCATTCATAAGGATAGGGATCAAGTTTTTAGTTATCAGTTGTATTCGTAAATATCTTGTTTGTTTCCAGTTTGTTTTTGTGTTTGTGTTTAAGGGTTTTCGTTCACCTTTATGTTGTTAAGGGTGTGCAATTGGATGGAAAGATCCATTCATAGATTAAAAATCCCATATCAGTTATCCGTGCACAAATGGTGATGATTTTGGTGCCCCGTTCTTAAGGATAGGGATAAGGTTTTTAGTTATCATTTGTATGCATATAGTTCTTGATAGTTTCAAGTTTATTTTTGTTTGTGTTTAAGGGTTTTCATTCACCTCTATTATGTATTAAGGGTGTGAAATTGACTAGAAAGATCCATTCATAGATTAAAAAATCCATCAGTTATCTATGCACAAATGGTGATGATTTTTTTTCCCCATTTCTAAGGTTAGGGATCAAGTTTTTAGTTATCAATTGTGTGCATATAGTTATCAAGTGTATTTTCCCATAACTAAATTTTTTGGAGGTCCAATCTTCTTTAGGGTATGTCAAGATGGTTAATAGAGCAAAATCAAATAACCAATTGTGCAAATTGACCTTGGAAATTGATGAGAAATGGGATGAAATGGCCAATAATAATAATAATAAGTTATCAAGTGTATTTTCCCATAACTAAATGTTTTGGAGGTCCAATCTTCTTTAGGGTATGTCAAGATGGTTAATAGAGCAAAATCAAATAATCAATTGTGCAAATTGACCTTGGAAATTGATGAGAAATGGGATGAAATGGCCAATAATAATAATAATAATTTAATTTTAAGGTCACGGGCAAGACATACACCAAATTTGTGTACGAGACTCCCTTGTTTGTGGGACAAGGGACCCCCTCTGCCCATCGATTTGAGTGCCAAATTCTACGGAGGTATACATACCCTACCCCCTTTTGAATTTGAACTTGTGACCTCTTAGGAGGAAAAACATATTCTTAACCATTAGGCACACCTAAGTTGTATCTAATATGGAGGAAAAAAACAAAACTAGATTAGATTACTAACGTAGATACAACCAATATTTTGTTGAACCTTGTGTAGTCCCCTACCAAATTTTACCATAGCTGCTACTCCACCACAAAATTTGAATGCCAACATTTGGTAATAAACAAGGTCAATGAATACTTTGATTTACACCATACTCAACGATATGTAAATAATTAAAATTGTGTCAATGCACTTCAATTGGTTAACATACAATTCGTGCATGTGATGGAAAATCCAATCGACCAATGTAAGTTTAAGTTGGGACATATTCAAAATGGTAGGAGACTCTAGGATAAAGGAAAATGAGAATATGGAAAATCTACCTGATTTCAACCAAAAGGTGTTGTGGAAGAATCCTCCTTTCTTTACAGAGTAATCCGTGGAATTGAAAAAAAGAAGATTCTTACCCAATATTATAAATTAACGGGGCTAGTGTATTTCCAATGAATCTCTAGCCATCCTTCTTGCAAATATTCCTTTTAGAACACCAAGGATCTTAGTATACACACGTGAATGGGAAATACTAGCAATCCCCATGTCAACATTTGATCATAAACAAGGTCAATGAATATTTTGATTTTTACCATACTCAAAGTGATATGGTCTCTAACCATCCTTCTTGCAAAGATTCTTTTTTCAACACCAAGGATCTTAGTATACACATGTGAATGGGAAATACTAGCGATCCCCATGTCAACATTTGATCATAAACAAGGTCAATGAATGTTTTGATTTTCACCATACTCAAAGCGATATGGATAGAGTGAAAATTGTGTCAAAGCATTTCAATTGGTTCACATACAATTGGTACATGTATTTAAATTGGTTCACATACAATTGGTACATGTGATGAAGAACCTAGTCAAGAAATGTAAGTTTAAGTTGGGATATATTCAAAATGGTGGTAGGAGACTCTAGGATAAAAGAAAATGAGGATTTGAAAACTTTATATGATTTCAACCAAAAGGTGATGTGAAGAATACACATGGGAATGGGAAATACTAGCAATCCCCTTGTCAATGTAATTGAAGAATAAATACTTCAAACTTATGTCGTCCTTGATTATATAATTAATGAAATAAAAAATGTATCACATCAAAACCATCAACAAAGCTATACTTAAATCTAATAGTATAGAAAAAAAAGAATTTGCCAAGAACAAATACTTCAAACTTATGTCGTCCTTGATTATATAACAAATGAAATAAAAAATGTATAACCTCAAAACCATCAAAAAATCTATACATGTATAACATCAAAACCATCAACAAAGCTATACTTAAATCTAATAGTATAGAAAAAAAAAAATTTGCCAGTGTTTAGGTTGGACCAGAATTTGCCAAAGTGTTTACCATAGATCCACGATCTCTTTATTATTTCAATAATATCAAAACTAGTGTGGACTCTTCCTTCTCTATCTAGCATTGTTTCATGGTTGTTTTAGACTTGAATTTATGGCTTTTTTAACACTTTTTGTGGCACAACAAATTTCTAGGGTTTTTAACCCTTTCCTTCACTTGCACCCTTATCCTTTGACAATTTTTTGGTCTTTTCAATGGATTTAAGAGGATGTTTTGTAGGGTTGTGCCCTTTTTAGGGCAAGGCCCTTGTTTTTTCTTTGTTTAGTGAAAACCTATAGTCTTTAGGGTTGTTTTAGGTATGAAACTAGACTATTTTTAGATATGTTTCAAGGAACCAATGTTTTTTTAGGTTTTAAACACTCTATGGATGTCTCAATCCTTGTTGAGTCATAATTTTCCTACTAAGTGTTGGCTTGTGGGGTATTGGCATTAGCCTAGGGTTTATAGTGGCAACCAACTGAATTTGAACCTGGGCCTTGCCCAAATGATCTCGACCAATTACTGATTACCCTAGATCTAAAAAAATGTTTTATTAGCCATTTCAACAATTTACTCATAATGAGCTCAACATGTCATGAATGAGAATAGAACCTAGGTGGGGAGGATAACACTCCATCACACAACCACATGAGCTAGATCTAATTGACCTTAAATTTGAAGGACATGGGGGTGGTCTTTGATCCACTTACGTGTATATAGGTCACCATGCATCAACCCAATCATTAGTGGGTTGTTGCATGGTCTAACCATGCATCAACAATCCTTGCATGCCATGCATGCATCATTCAACATCATATCAATGGTGGAGACCATATCTCTAACAAGTAAATCCAACTCTCCCGTGAGCCATACTACATACTGACCGCGTACATACGCAAGTCATACTACGGACTGATCGCATACATATGCGGGCTGTACTACTGGTAGGGCGCATACATATGCATGTTGCACTACCGATAGGTCACGTACCTGTGATAGATTGATATATGTTGAGAATTGTTGCCTCATCTCAGTTGGTGCTAAGTGTAGAGCTGGTGTTGTTGTAGAGTTGTACTCTACTCAGTTGTTGCTTATAAACCCCAAGGATTAAAGTCTGTAATAAAAATAAAATTGTACATACATCTTTTGTTCTTTGTGTTCCTTGTGGTGATGATTTGTTGATGATATATTGTTGATATATGTTGTTGATATGTGTTCACATTTAACTAGTTATAAGTGACAACAATGAGCAATGAGTTAATGGTGATTTCTAACTAATGAGTTTTGTGTAAGAGGGAAGTTTTGGGGAAAAGATCCCTACATTGTTCACCCCCCCCCCCCTCTTAGTGTTGTTGGTGTGTCCAACACTCCCTCTATAAATGCACTTATGGAGATGAACAACACACATGTACTTGCATGTTAATGACACCATGACCATAAAGTAAACCCCATGTCATATCATTCACTCACACTTATGCTTTGATTGGTTTCTCGGGAAATATTCTACTACTTGGGTACTGGAACACCTAATAGGGTTCTATGATGTTCCTCTCATACTTAAACTTGGGAAGTTGCATAAAGTTATAAGCTAGTGTGGATTTTGAAGAATATACCTAATGTGAATTACTTACATGGATTTTGCATTAAAATGTAACTCAATTTTTATGATTCTAATGACTCTTATATCCATGATGGTTGGTCTCACTTGATTCATTAAGCCCATGCTGGATAATG
>ML845313.1:7704-23059 GCA_009831015.1 Picea engelmannii
CACTTAAATACATAAATTTTATTTTATTTTAATCAATACACTTGTATTCTCATTTTAGTCCCTACGTGTCTTGAGAAGGGACTCTTAGAAATCAATTACATTTATTTATGAGTTTGGATGATTAATAACCTTAATTAATTCATCGTGCTCAATTATTGCATCTCCTCAAGGTTCAAAATTAGGATAGAGTTGGTTTTTGCATGTTACTATTGAGATAATATTGTCAAAATTTTCTCAAATACTTGATTCTCCATGCTATACTTCATACTATTCTTAATTAGGGTTCACATATTAAAAAAAAACTTATGTTTTTTATCATATTCTTATTACATGTTGAATTCTACTAATAGCCACATTAATGTGTTCACAACCACACTGATATGTTAGTTAAACCATGGTAGTGGTAATGGTAATGGTAGTTAGCTAAGGTGGTGATTGTTTTAGATATTAGATTTCTTGTGCGAATGAAAATTTAATGTAATGAATGATTGTTTTAGATATTAGACTTCTTGCGTGAAATGAAAATTTAATGCGATGAATGATTGAATTTATGTGATTATATTTCCTCGTGCAATGAATAAAATTGATGATTACTCTTGTGCCTTAAATCAATGTGACGGATGATTGCATTTATGTGATTGGAATCCTTGCACCATGAATCTAACTAATGATTGCTCTTGCCCCTTGGATTTATTGTGATGTATGATGGGTTATGTGATTAGTTAGAATACTTACATGCTATGAATTAGATGTGATGTATGATGATAATTTGATGATGACCCTTACGCTTGAATAATTGATGTTTAGGTTGATGGATTTGATCTAGTTGATTGCGACTTGATTGTGTTAGTGGGATTTAGACACCTCCTTATTCCTCAGAACAGTCGCCAACCTTGAGACCTTAAGTGGTCAAAATCAATCAAATGAATCATGGGCTTGAGTGTTGCTTACGTGTCTTGGAGGTCCTAATCTTGTAGGGTAGGTTGGGCGGGTAGTATCTTTATGTCATCTTTATCTTATCTTTATGTTATTCTTATGTTATCTTTATGAGACGAGTTGAGTGATTAAAAGTATTGATGATTCCAGTTGATCGTGATGAGTTGATCTTGCGTCGCCATTGAAGATGCTTGTTGATTATGTGTCATTATCTAAATTTGATGATGTGTTGTTACGAATTATGTTGATGCATTGGTGGCGACGTTATTTGATTTCAACGATGAGTTGCTTGTAATTCTTTTAATTATGATGTCGTTTGATTATGCGTTGTGATTTATGTGTTGATGTTAATTTCTCAATTCTTTAAACAAAAATGCTTACCTTTTGTGCTTCACTTTCCTAGTTGTAACAGAGGGGTCGTTACATATGGTATCAGAGCGGGTTCAACCCCGCGACTTGCTATCATTACGCCTTCCACTGTATAAGACACTTCATTAATAACTTATCGCTAACTAAATTGAATTGTGTCCCTGCAGGTAATCATGGTTAGAGGACATCATGGAGGCATACGACGTGGTGCTAGGGGAGGAGGTGCGATGCCTCCTGTAGCATCCATGCCAGAGGGGTCTAACCCCCAAGGAGAAGAACAAGTCATTGGACAGGAGCGGATTGATGTGGGGGATGTGGTTGGGTTTATGAGGTCCTTTCAGAGGATGTTAGAGGCCTTGATTAATCGACTAGATAGAGATGAGGCCAGGGCGTCTGTACCCCCTGAGGGTCCACAACGCGCCCCAGCCGGTACTGGTAGCATTCATAGAGAACTCGAGAAGGTCAAGTTTCCCAAGTTCTTGGGTGCCACAGACGGAGCAGTCTTCAAGGCATGGTTGGAGAACATGGCAATGTGCTTCACACTTTGCGACTACACCTCCAACATGAAATTCCACATGGCAGTCTTTCAGTGAAAGGGGATCGCTGTTCTATGGTGGAAGATGCTCCTACCACAATTGAACCTGGTCGTCGAAGACATGTCATGCGAACTGTTCGAGGAGCAGTTTCGGGAGAGGTATTTGTCAGAGGAATTCATTGAGCGCCAGCTCAATGAGTTCAACGCCTTGCGACAGAGTGGTTGTATGGTGCCCGAGTATGAGGCCCGATTCATGTAGTTGCTTGGGTATGCTCCACATATGAACACCAAGAAGCTCAAGGTCAACAAGTTTGTGTTTGGCCTTAACGTTAGCATTCATGTGAAAGTGAGGATCCTAATCTCGTAGACGTTGCATGATGCAGTCCAGGAGGCCCTCATAGCTGAGGAAGAGTTGATCAACGGGAGTTAGAGCAGGACTCCTACGAGACCGACGTGACATGCGACATCTAGTGCGCAGCAACATCAAACACTAGTTATACATTCATTAGGGTATCGAGGTACTTCGAGAGGATCCACATTCATGACACCACAACGATCGATGCCTCAACAACAAAGGACCACAACACCAGCAACAATGTCCTCTGCAACAACAACAATTTAGGTATGTTCAACAGAACAGACCAGGGTTCCAGGCTGGTGGGCCAACAACTTCTACTTCGGGGACCATGAGTACTAGACCGAAGACCGGATGTTGGACATGTGGAGAGCCACATTACCAGCGTGACTGTCCGGTTGAGAGGGCCAGAGTAGTCAGGTCAGTCAGACACACTACAATAGGAGACTTGGGCAAGGCCCACCGGATTCATGCAGCGATGAATAACCGCCAGGTTGAGCACCAATCTACTATGCTCGAGACGTCAGGTACCATTGCTAACCATACCTTTAGTATTTTGATAGATCCTGGTGCTACAGAAAGCCTTATTTCTTGTGTAGTGCTAAAAATAATTAAGGTAAAGGCAGTCGAACAGGATGAGTTTAGCTACATGGAAATGGCTTTGGGTGCCAAGAAGAAGGTCGGAGGAAAGGTTATAGACTGTAGCCTCAACCTGAGAGATTTTGTAACAAAGGCCAACTTGTATGTCACGATCTTAGGATCTTATGATGTCGTGATCAGTATGGACTGGTTGGAATCGCATGATGCGATACTCAAATGTAAGACAAAATGGTTGAGTTTGACCGGTGATGAGGGACAAAGATGAGTGATTGTAGGAAGAAACCAGGGAGTTTCCCTAAGGTTCATTTCTTCCCTACAACTACGGAAGAGCATGCGCAAAGGATGCAAGCTATGTGCAATCCTAGCGTTGAATGATCAGGGCATGGCGAAAGGATTAGAAAACCTTCAGGTAGTACGAGAGTTTGTGGATGTGTTCCCAAAAGAGTTACAGGTTTGTTGCCCGAAAGAGGGCTGGAATTTACCATCAACTTAAAACTTGGAACTGAACCGATAGCAAGGACGCCTTATCGGATGTCGACCCTTGAGTTACAGAATTTGAAAATGAAACTGAAGGAGTTGTTGGACCTAGGACTTATATGTCCAAGTGTGTCACCTTGGGGTGCACCTGCTATTTTCATACGGAAGAAGGATGGGTCATGGAGACTTTGTATTAACTACCATCAATTGAAAAAGGCAACAATCAAGAACCAATATCCATTTCCAAGAATAAACAATTAGTTTGACCAAATGAAAGGAGTGACGGTGTTTTCGAAGATCGACTTGAGATTGGGATATCACCAGTTATGGATCAAAGAGGAAGACATTCCTAAGACCACATTCAAGACGAGGTTCGGGCATTACGAGTTTACCGTTTTATCATTTTGACTGACAAACACCCCTGGGGTATACACGATTTTGATGAATGGGGTGTTCCGCGAATACTTGGACAAGTTTGTTCAAGTATTCATTGATGACATATTGATATATTCTCGAATGACGAAAGAACATGACAAACATTTGCGCTTGGTACTACAATGTTTACAAGAGAACAAATTATACGGGAAATTGTCAAAATGCTCTTTTTATCAATCGAAGATTCATTATTTAGGACATGTTATCTCCGACGAAGGTATCATTGTGGATCCAAGGAAGGTAGAGGCTACTATGGGATGGCATGCGCCGACGAACATACCAGAAGTACGTAGCTTCTTGGGTTTAGCAGGATATTATCGACGGTTCGTCGAAGGTTTTTCGAAGATAGCAAATCCGATTACGGAATTGCAGAAGAGAGACAAGAAGTTTGTATGGACAGAGAAATGCACGAAATCCTTTCGAAGGATCAAGGAGCTGTTGATGACAATGCCAATACTAAAAGTCCCCCACATGGATGAGGACTTCCTGGTATGCACAGACGCATCCAAAGAAGGCTTAGGTGAAGTCTTGATGCAAGACGGTTGAGTGATCGCTTACATCTCAAGGAAATTAAGAAAGCATGAAGAGAACTACGTGATGCATTATTTGGAGTTATTGGCCATTGTGTATGCCCTGAGAGTGTGGAGACACTACCTGATTGGACATAAATTCGAACTAAAGACAAACCATTGTGGGTTGTAACACTTTTTTATGCAAAGTGACTTGAACGCGCGACAAAGGCGTTGGTCAAAACTGCTTAGCGAGTACGATTTTGAGATTACCTACATAAAAGGAACAGTGAACAAAGTGGCAGATGCGTTGAGTCGGAGAACACGCATATTTTCGGTGATACCTCTTCAGATGAATCTTCGAGAAAATATTCTAACTATACAATGCAATGATGACTGGTATAAAGAGGTTAATGAAATTATCGAGCAAGACACCATGTTGGTACCAAAGTTTGAGGGGTTTACATTGGACAACGACGAATTAATGAGGTATAACAACCGGATTTACGTACCGCCTAACAACGAATTGAGAAGTTTGATCTTAAGCGAAGCTCATATAGTAGTGTACATGGCTCATCCAGTAGTCACGAAGATGAGGGTAGACCTTAAGCCCTTATTCTTCTGGAAAGGAATGAAGGCAGACATAGTTAACTACGTGGCAAGATGTCTAGAATGTTAGCAAGTGAAGGTTGAACATAGACATCCGACAGGATTACTACAACCACATGCTATTCCAGAATCGAAATGGGAGGTCATTTCGATGGACTTTATTGTGGGATTGTCATTGACGGCAAGGAGGCATGACTCAATTTTCGTGGTAGTTGACACTCTGATGAAGAGTGAACATTTTATCCTTGTGCGTACGACATATCAGGCGCCAGACATAGCTAGAGTTTTTATCAGCGAGATTGTAAGATTGCATGGCGTGCCCAAAAATATCATATTCGATCGAGGATCGATGTTTACAGGATGATTTTGGACTAGTTTCCAAGAGGCCTTGGGAACCCAACTTAACTTTAGTACAACATATCACCCGGAGACAGACGGGTAGACAGAAAGAACAAACCAAATCTTGGAAGATATGTTGCGTATGCATGTGATGGACCAACATAATTGTTGGGAAGAGTTCTTGCCACTAGTATAGTTTGTGTACAACACCAACTATCGAAGCACCATTAAGATGGCATCTTTTGAGTTTCTTTACGGGCGACCGTGTCAGATGCATTTGAGTTGCGATCAACTTGAGGATAGGGTCCTGGTAAGACCAAAAGTGATCCAAGAGATGGAAGAACAAATGCAAACGATAAGACAAAGGATTAAAGAAGTGCAAGATTGACAGAAGAGTTATGCCGATGCGCATCACATTGATCGCAATTTCGAAATTGGTGACTGAGTCTTCTTGCGGGTGAAACCTCACAAGAGTTCGATCAAGTTTGGAAAGGGTGCTAAAATCTCACTTAGGTTTGTGGGACCTTTCAAAGTTGTGGAAAAAAAAGGGCCCATGGCCTATCGACTAGACTTGCCTGATTCTTTGAGGCATATGCACGATGTTTTTCATGTATCTGTTTTGAGACATTATGTTAGTGATCCTACACATGTGATTGACATGAGTTCCTTGCAGATTTCAAATGAGGGTGCACTCATGACGGAGCTAATACGCATTCTGGACCATCACATTCGACAACTACGACGTTGAACAGTCAATCAGGTCAAGGTCCAGTGGGACAATTATAGTCTACACTCGGCTACCTGGGAGGATGCATATGATATGTGCCAAAAGTTTCTGTATTTGTTTGATAGTTAGACATTTAGATCTTGTCAGATGCTTTATTTACTGCATTTTTATACTGTGAAACTTTGGGACAAAGTTTAAAACAAGAGGGGGTGTATGTAACATCCCTCTCTTGCGAGCACATGCTATTGACTTATTCTTTGAGGACACTTGCGTGCAAGTGATCCGATTTTAGTATATGTTGTCTGTTTCACTTATGGATTCTTATGGTGATGTTGATGGATTATGATGTTATGTTATTGGATATCTATGTATTGAAAAATGCTACTAACGAGTTTCCCCTGAGTGTGCAGAACACTTGACAGATTGAGGATGTTGATGGCATCAATGGACCTCCTTAGACTCTGGATTGAGTCAGGGAGTGGATTGTATTGGTTTGAGTATTTCCTTTATGCATATGTGACATATGATCGGGTATATTATGATGTTGTTTATGGATCATTGACAATGTTTTGTTGATGGATGCAGGTCGACGATTGTTTGCTAATATGACTCACATAAGGAGTAAAGGGGCCATGCACAAGAACCGAATATAGAGGGAGAGGTGTGGCAACACCCATGTCATGGCCTACTAGCACTCCCGTCGTGGCTCAAATTGTAGGTTAACGATTACCTAGTTCGAAAGATCCACGATGCCATGAGGGTAGACTGAGACAATCACTCACAAAGATTCTAAAAGGTGCACAAAAAGGCAGGGTCCTTATTCCTTAGAGGTCATTAGTCTCTCAAAAGGTCGCCTAATGGAGTATTGACTCCAAGGGTTGGACAACTACCAAAACCAATCAAAGGCGAGTGGCACCCTTGGAGCACATAGTGCATCTTGAAGAGAAAGTCACGTAATTAAAAATTGAATCAAAGGCGAGTGGCGCCCTTGGAGCTCGGAGTGCATCTAGAAGGGCATGTCGCGACATCACTGGAGTAGTTAGAGGAAAAGGCTTGAGGAGCCCCTTTGGTCTTTGATTGTAACACATGCCCAATAGAGGCGGTAGAAGGTAGAGAAGAGAGGAAAGGAGAGAGTTGAGACTCTATTACAGTCCAGCCTGCACATATTGTAATCAGACATTCATGTTAATGGAAAAGGCAATTTTTCCTGCATATGATTCTTTATGTGTTTATGTGTGAATGTATGTTGTAGATGTGTATGAATAGTTTCCATATGCGGGGTGAAGATAGATTCCACTATCTTTGAGAGTTTGTTGGATTTGTTATGGGTTCTTTAGGCTGTGCAAGAAGTGCACGATAGAGTCTTGAAACTCTGTAGCAGGCGCAAGGAGTGCGCATCTGAAATTTGATTCGAATTCAGAGGAGAACATGTCAGGAGGGCACACCAGAACATTCCCATAATCAGAGAGGAACCTCAAGGTTGTTGAATACCTTGGAGGAGGCGTTATGAAGAGGAGGCACAAAGAGACAGGGTTACTGAATACCCTGAAGGAAAGTCTGCATAGGAGTAAGCGTAGCACATAGTTATTGAGGAATCTGTAGAGCTCTGCCAGGAGGGCATTGAGCAGGTACAAGGAGTGCACAAGTGAAATCTGTTTGAGTTATGAGGAGAGAAGTGTCGGAGGAGAAGAAACTTACAGAGTTACTGAATACTCTGGAAATCTTAGCAAGGAGTGCTTGAGCAGAAGTTTCCAATAGGGCACAAATATCCCTTTGAAGGGCGCAGAAGGGTCGAGTCCCTTAGAGATTCGATCAAGTTAAAGCTCAGGAGGTGCAGCGCAAGCCGAGGTCTGAACAATCGGTCTCGTAGAGGGAGAAGGAAAGACCGAGCCTTTTAAAGCTTGAGTAATTTCCTTTGTCATAGAAGGAATAACGCAACCACAGTGGAGGAGAAGGCTACAAGAGCCATTGGATTGGCTACATAGACAAATCTAGATCGTCAGATCTAAGTCGAGGTAAAAGGGAGCGTGCAAGGGAGAAAGATAGATCCCAACCGTCGGATCTTAATGCGAGGTCTGACCACTATCAGATCTAAAGGAAGTTACACGAGGGATAATAGTGGAATTCCTCCGGACTTCGCACATTTGGGAATTTTGAAGCACACAAGAGAACGAGATAGTAGAAGTCCCGAAGCCAGTCGGGACCGTCCATCATCCAGAGGGACAGGTGGCGTAAGATCCACAACTCCGGAGCGAGATCACTTCAGAAGTTTTGTGGACAAGGAGAAAGAGAAATCGCCGAAGAGACGAAGGCTGAATAGATCCAGGCCATTGGTTGCCAGGAGATACGTGTCGATAGATGTCAAACTTTGGGTATAGTCACTTCAGAAGGTTCCGGTCGTGGAGTGTGAAAAAATCCCGAAGTCTCGAAGGCCGAAGGAGATCACAACCGTCCATTTGAGAGAGACACGTGGAGGACAGATATTACCTCTGTTAGTGCAGTGCTCCGGAAGCGTAAGGTATTGGAACGGGTAGAACGATCAAAGCCCAAACTCCCAGAGTCACTACAAATCATTGATTTGAGTGGGGGTTATGGACCTTCGATCCCGTTTTGGATTTGACGCTCCATGAGTTTAGAACTCTGGGGATTTGTGGAGAAATGTTTTTAGATTTTGCCAAAGCTAAAAGTCTGAAGTGCTTTAAGTGGTTTAGCCTGAGTCGTAGCCAAGGTCGCATGCAAAGAAGGAGCTAGTGCATGCTAGTGTACGATTTGGAAAAGGGTTCTAAGAAAGAAGGACCATGGATAATCGTCGATCTGAGAACGAAAAATTGACAGTGGGGAACCATTGCGGGGAGGAGAGGAAAGATTAGCGAACGTGCTAGTTTGCAGCCCGCTATTCGCTAGTGCCGCTGATCTCGTCGGGAAAGGGGATCAATGACCACAGTTCAATTGAGATTGGGTGAGCACTTTTCTGATTGTGGGGACAGAACTCTCCGATAAAGAGCGAGCATGTTGGCAGCTCGCAATTACTGTGAACTGTCGATCGACGGGAAAATCGGTAACCATCAGATCGTGACCATGAAAATCCGGAGGGTGATAACAGGGCATGTGTTTGATTGAGTTTGAGACCAGTAAGGTCTCGAGGAGATGATCCTGCTCAAGAATATTTAACAATCCTTGACCCAGAGGTTGCGCAACCCAGAGGAGAGAAGGGGGGTCTGTATCAAGTGGTATCAGAGCTTAAAATTTGTCTGTAGATCGTAGGCAAAGGTGAGAAGGTGAAAAGAGGTAAATTGATAACATCAAATGGTTTCAAAAGCTTAATTGTGCCTGTAGACAACAGGTGAAGGAGGAGACATAGTGTGATGCTCTGTGAATGATGGTTTCATGTATGCAACAACAAATGGACAGCGAGGTAGGTTGTAGGGAAAAGTTGGAGATTCTTTGGGGGACAGAATAATGCACAGACCTTCCAGGAGGGCAAGCAGGGGGTGAAAATGGCTACTGAAGGCCATCGGTGTGGTCAAAACAAGGGCCACCAGCAGAAAAAAAAAAGCTGAGATAGAAAAGAAGCTTAGGGAGATCAGAGCAGGGATGGAGAGGCTGACATGGAGGATGCAGTAAGAAGAAAAGGTACATTGGACATATGAATGGCCTTTGAAGAGGAGAGCCAAATGGCATGTTCAGAAGTTGTTTGCCCGAAGGCAACAACATATAGTAAGGAGGTGGCTAAGGGAAGTTGAAACCCTCAGTGACACAGGGAAAGTGGTTCACATCTATGAGCTAAAAGTTAGAAAGAGCCTCAGTGATGAAGGTTCAAATTGCCAGGGGGGGATTAGGAAGAGATCAACAATTGATCTCATAAACTGCTAGGAGGTCAGAGATGAAAATTCAATTTTTCAGGTGGGAAATGAGATGAGATCATGTGAAGATCTCATAGACTTCTAGGAAGGTAGAGGTGGAGTCCCAAATTTCCAGGTGGGCAAGGGAAAGAGGAGGAGACTGTCTGACAGTCTCATGAACTCAGCTGAGAGTTCATATCAACAAGGAGAGATGATGGAGGAGGATCAGGGGAGCATTATGATCATTGGAGGAATTGAGATATTCCTGCCAAACAACCCAGTTGAGGTCAGAGCGTGTGTTGCAGAGGAAACAACATAAGGAAATCCAGCTGTGATTGTCCTAAAAGATGAGGAGAAGGAGCAGACACTAATGTTTTCCCCAGTAGAAAAAGAGGAGCATTCAGATGAATTTCTCACTCAATGGAAGCAAGAGTTGAAGATGTTGGAGGATTGGTTGAACAATCCAGTACCAAAAAAGGACTGTCAAGATGCAGTCATGCAAAGGGAGACAAGATGCCAACATGAGGAGCAGTTGGAGGAAGCTGAAGATATGCCAACAAGGGAGATGACAGAAGTCAATCTATCAGAGGAGGAATTTGAGAAGCAACTCAGTGGTGAGATTGCAGAACTAAAGTTTGCAACAGAGTGGTCAACTAGTGCCACAGGAAATGAAGATGATGTAGGGGATCAAATTGATCTATCCATTGGTGAGGATGAAACATAAAAGAGTAGCATGCATGAGAGGTGGAGTCAACCAAAAGAGATTGCCATGGAGGAGGAAGAGCACACATTACAATGCGCCCAAGATATGGAAAAAGAAGAACGTTGGGTGGAATTACTCAAAAATTTCAGCCAAAAAGATGAACATGAAGAATTGGAGCCTACAACAGTAGCAGGAGGAGAAGAGAATTCAGAGGAATGGCTCAAATTTTTTATCCAAGAAGTTGAGAAAGAGATAACTGTAGAATTTGGACCTACACTAAAGGAGAGAGAAACATATATCATGGATTTTGTTGATCTGTGTGAAGAACTAGAGACCCTGGAGAGAAGGGTAAATATGCAAAGTCATCTTATTCAACAAGTTAAGTTGTAAATTGATGGAGATAATATGCAACAGAGCATACTACAGGAGGAAATCCAGCCAATGGACTAGCTAGACAAATAGATAGAGGAGATAAAGAGATTGATGCTGGAAGCAACACAAGAAGCAGTCATCAGAGAAGGATGGAACAGAAGAAAACCTGCAGGAGCAGCAGGGCAGAAGAAGTAGCAAGGAAAATGAGCAGATGGAAATCTCCAAGAGAAGGTATGGGACCATGGAGGATCTCAATATCATAGAAGAGGGAGCCATGAGCCAAAGCTCATGATTTTCCCAACAGTGGAGTATGATGCATGAGCATCGTCAGCAAGCACACGTGGAGAGACAACTCAGTGCCTTAGCGCGCATTTGAATAAATTTGGAATCTTAACGCTGGCATGTCCTGCAAATATTTTTTGAACTGATTTAAAACTGAAGAAGACCGAAACACTTGGGAGCTGAATAATCACAAGTGATCTCGGAGTTTCACTCGTAGAATTTAATGTAACGGAGCTTAAGTGGGAGTTATTTTTTTTTCTGGAGTAGATAGACGTTGTAAATGGTGATTAGACACCACTAGAGTAGTTAGAGGAAAAGGTTTGAGGAGCCCCTTTGGTCTTTGATTGTAACACATGCCCAATAGAGGCTATAGAAGGTA
Source organism: Picea engelmannii (assembly GCA_009831015.1). Taxonomy (NCBI): domain Eukaryota; kingdom Viridiplantae; phylum Streptophyta; class Pinopsida; order Pinales; family Pinaceae; genus Picea; species Picea engelmannii. Next base: position 19,174 of record ML845313.1, read on the forward strand.
GAGAAGAGAGGAGAAGAGAGAGATGAGACTATGTTACAGTCCAACCTGCACATATCGTAATCAGACATTCATGTTAATGGAAAAAGCAATTTTTCCTGCATATGATTCTTTATGTGTTTATGTGTGAATGTATGTTGTAGATGTGTATGAATAGTTTCCATTTGCAAGGTGAAGGTAGATTCCACTATCTTTGAGAGTTTGTTGGATTCGTTTTGGTTTCTTTAGGCTGTGAAAGAAGTGAACGACAGAGTTTTGAAACTCTGTAGTAGGCGCAAGGAGTGCGCATCTGAAATTCGAGTTGAATTCAGAGGAGAACGTGTCGGGAGGGCACACCAGAACATTCCCATACTCAGAGAGGAACCTCAAGGTTTTTGAATACCTCGGAGGAGGGATTATGTAGAGGAGGCACAAACAGACAGGGTTACTGAATACCCTGAAGAAAATTTTGCGCAGGAGTAAGCATATCACAGAGTTATTGAGGACTCTGTAGAGCTCCGCCAGGCGGGCATTGAGCAGGTACAAGGAGTGCACAGGTGAACTCTGTTTGAGTTCTAAGGAGAGAAGTGTCTGAGGAGAAGACACTAACAATGTTACCGAATACTCTGGAAAGCTTAGCAAGGAGTGCTTGAGCATAAGTTTCCAAGAGGGCACAAATATTCATTTGAAGGGCGCAGAAGGGCCAAGTCCCTTAGAGATTTGAGCAAGTTAAAGCTCATGAGGAATAGTGAATTTCGCACAGAGTCTCTTCTAGGAGTGTAGAAGGTGAGTACAGTCTACTTCCAGACTACGGGAGGAGAAAAAGTGTGTGCAGGTGAACTTACTTCAAGTTAAAGCTCAGAAGGTGCAACACAAGGCAAGGTCCGAACAATCGGTCTCGCAGAGGTAGAAGCAAAGACTGAGCCTTTGAAAGCCCAAGTAATTTCCTTTTTCATAGAAGGAATAACGTAGCCACAGTGGAGGAGAAGGCTACAGGATCCGTTTGATTGGCTGCATAGACAAATCTGGATCGTCATATTTAAGTCTAGGCAGAAGGGAGCGAGCATGGGAGAAAGATAGATCCCAGCCATCGGATTTGAGCGCGAGGTCTGACAGTTGTCAGATCTAAAGGAAGTTGCATGAGGGATAATAGTGGAAGTCCTTTAGACTTAGAACATTCAGGAATTTTGAAGCGCACAAGAGAACGGGATAACAAAAGTCCCGAATCCAGTCAGTACTGTCCATCTCCAGAGGGACATGTGGCGTAAGATCCACAACTCTGAAGCGAGAGCACTTCAGAATTTTTGTGGACAAGGAGAAAGCGAAATCGTCGAAGAGCCGAGGGCTTAATAGATCCAGGCCATTGGTTTCCAGGAGATACGTGTCGACAGATATCAGACTTCGAGGAAAGTCACTTTGGAAGGTTTTGGTTGTGGAGTGTGACAAACTCCCGAAGTCCTAAAGGCCGAAGGATATCGTAACCATCCATTTGAGAGAGACATGTGGAGGGCAGATATTACCTCCGTTAGTTCAGTGCTCCAGAAGCGTAAGGTATTCGAACGGGCAGAATGACCGAAGTCCGAACTCTCGAAGTCCTTGCAAATCGTTGATTTGAGCGGGGGTTATGGACCGTCGATCATGTTGTGGATTCGGCGCTGCGCGAGTTTAGAACTCCAGGGATTTGTGGGGAAGTGTTTCCGGATTTTGCAAAAGCTGAAATTCCAAAGTGCTTTAGGAGGTTTAGCCCAGGTCATAGCTAAGGTCACACGCAAAGAAGGAGATAACGCCTATTAGTGTGAGATTTGGAAAAGGGTGCTAAGAAAGAAGGACCGCGGATAACTGTCGATCTAAGAATGGAAAATTAGAGGAAAAATTAGCGAACGTGCTAGTTCGCAGCCCGCTATTCGCTAGCATTGTTGATATTGCCGGGACAGGGGATCAACGACCACAGTTCAATTGAGATTGGTGAGAACTTTTCTGATTGAGGGGATAAAACTCTCTGATAAAGAGTGAGCACGTTGGTAGCCCACAATCATTGTGAACCGTCGATCGACGGGTAAATCGGTAACTATCAGATCGTGACCGTGAAAACCCCGAGGGTGATAACAAGGCCCGTGTTTGATTGAGTTTGAGACCAACAAGGTCCCGAGGAGCTGATACAACTCGAGAATATTTAACGATCCTTGACCGGGAGGTTGCACAACCCTGAGGAGAGAAGGGGAGTCTGCATCAGAAGTCTACTCTAGTCTCTGCGTTTGCATGTATTCCTCAGCGATTTTTTTTGGGGATTTTATAACCTCAGTGAAATTTTTGTTCCACCTTTCTCAACGATTTTACTTGGTGAGTAATCTTTGCATTCCTCTTTTCCCTAACGATTTTTTGGTGAGTAACCATGCGTTTCACTTTTCTCAGTGAATTCCTTGGTGAGTAACCTCTGGCATTTTCCCCTTTGGTGGACTATCCCCGCGCTTCCTTAGAGTTTCTCTGCGTATACTGGAATGAGGAAGACGTCTCCCAATGCATAATACCTCTGTGATTTGAGCAAGTTGCCCAACGAATCTCTCCTTTGATCCTCTGCGTTTGAAGTTTTCATTTATGTGATTTTGGTTGTTTTCTCTGCGTTTTATTCTAAGGAGTAAAGGGATCTGCGTTTCCTTCTCTGCCCAACGATTTTGGGTGTCTTCTCTGCAATTACATCAACTCCTTGTTTTCCTTTATTTCTCTGCTATTTGGTTACTCAGTGAAATTAAGGGATGTTTAACACCATCAAATTTTATAACCTCTGTGTTTTCCTTTATTTCTATGTGATTTGGTTACTCAACGAAATTTCGGGATGTTTAAGACCAACAAATTTTATAACCTCTGTGTTTTCCTTTATATCTCCGCGATTTGGTTACTAAGTGAAATTTCAGGATGTTTAAAACCAACGAATTTCAATGTCTCTTCCTTTTCCTTTATAGTCTCTGTGGTTTTTCCCTTCAAGACTCTACGTTTTCCCTTCTTGACAAGGATTTTTACCTTATATTACTCAGGAATCCCATGCAAATTTTTCCTCCCTTCTCTGCTCGATATTCGCTCAGAAATTGGGATGTTGAATCATTGATTTAGGAGCTAGTCATCTGCCTCAATTTTAGTAATTGATTAGTCTCTATGGGGCTTATCACTTGTTTGAATAGAAACATAACCCCAAAAATAAGGTATTATATTATGATTCATTTATAAAGGGATCTATTATGAACACCTTGTTTTTAACATTCCAAATGAAAGCTTCATAAGAATATTTGTTACAATTATTGTTCACTCCATGAATAGATACCTTTACGTGACATATAAATTACATGTTTATTTGTTTATATTACCTCCACTTACATAAATTTTATTCTATTAAAATAAACTTGTATTCTCATTTTAGTCCCTATGTGTCTTGAGAAAGGACTCTTATAAATCAATTGCATTCATTTATGAGTTTGGATGATTAATAACCTTAATTAATTCATGGTGCTTAATTATTGCATCTCCTCAAGGTTCAAAATTAATATGGAGTTGATTTTTGCATGTCACTATTGAGATAATATTGTCAAACTTTTCTCAAATACTTGATTCTCCTTGCTATACTTCATACTACTCTTAACTAGGGTTCACATATTAAAAAAAAAACTTATGTTTTTGATCATATTCTTATTACATGTTGAATTCTACTAATAGCCACATTAATGTTTTTACAACCACACTGATATTTTAGTTAAACTATGGTAGTGGTAATGGTCATGGTAGTTAGATAAGGTGGTGATTGTTTTAGATATTAGACTTCTTGTGCGAATGAAAATTTAATGTAATGAATGATTGTTTTAGATATTAGACTTCTTGCGGGAAATGAAAATTTAATGTAATGAATGATTGTTTTAGATAT
>ML845314.1:25309-36817 GCA_009831015.1 Picea engelmannii
CAAAGTTTCAAGTATGTTGGTATAGCCTTATGTGTATGAAGTCATGGTATTCCTTTCATGTTTAGAGAAGGGACAATGGATGAATATTTTCCAACTCTTTGCCAGAATTTAACGACTATTGACCTTTGTTGTCACCAGGAGGACACCAATCTGTAATCAGTACCAGAAAAAATTGCTACTAGATCAACCTTGAAGGGTTTTACAGATTAACGAAAGGTCTAGTCATCAGAAAACACTTAAAGCAATGGAGCTTTCCATAGGGTTATTACTTCTTGGTGCAATAACAACATATATTGCATGTTTTTTTACCATCGCAAATCATTTTAGAGGCCTCGGGGTGTGGCCAATGGTGGGAATCCTACCAGGACTATAACAAAATAGGGAAAGAATGCATGACTAGATTGTAGATAATCTCCAGAAGGTAGGAGGAACATACCAAAACATGTATCTGTGCCATCCCCTTCCTTGCAAGAAAACAAGGGCATGTAACAATAACATGTTATTGGTGTACATACACCATGTGGTTAATTTTACTTAGGTTAGTGGTGAGTGATCTAACTACTGTGCAGATTTAACTAATCACTGCATTAGGTGAACTTCCCAACCACCTATTTGCTACACTAGGTGAACTTCCCAACAACCCGTATTTAATTCTGGGCTCTTCACTGTCCATGATAAATACAGGTCATCTCCTTGTAATTATACACAATATCATATATATCTTTGTATCATTTCTACTTCTGTTGCTGTTATGTTTTGTGTATGGAGTTTAAGGTCATGTATGATCCTGGTTAATGCTCCTTGTTTTTAGACACATGCAATAAAAAAAAATTGTAGCATATTCTTCGCACACATTTTGAAAACTATTCCAAGGTGCCACAATTGCAGGCAACATTTCATGACCTGTTGGGGGATGGTATCTTCAACAACGATGGTAAAACATGGATGGTGTAGAGGAAGATTGTGGCATTGGATTTCACCACAAGGACTTTGAGAAATTCCATGGCTCAGTGGGTTACCCAGTCCATCAAGGGCCAATTATGGCTTATCCTGGCAAAGGCTGAAGAACTACATAGAGTTGTTGGTTTGCACGATATTTTTCATAGACTTACATTTGATAATATATGTGGTCTGGCATTTGGCAAGGATCTAGAGACATTGTCCCCAGGTCTTCCTCTTAATCCTTTTGCCACTGCATTTGACAATGCCACTGAGGCTACTCTGCAGCATTTTGCATTTCCTCAAGTGATATGGAGGATTAGTAAAATTATGGGTTGTGGCATGGATGTTGAGCTTCATCAAAGTGTTGCCAAGGTTAAAAAATACTTGTCTAAGATTAATACGATTATTACACTGAGAAGACTCGGCTTTTCTATTTAGTCCCAAGGATCCATAGGAGGAGATCAAGTAAAAATTTCTCAACAACAACCACATGATGATTTGTTATCAAGGTTTATGAGGAAGAAGGATGAGGATGGCAAGGCCTATTTAGATACATTCCTGCAAAACATAGCTGTGAATTTCATTCTTTTTGGCAGGCATACTTCATCCGTGGCCATGAGTTTTTTTTTTCTGGTTGATAATTCACAATCCCCAGGTTGAAGATAAAGTCATTGGGGAAATTTTTGAGGTTTTAACCAAAAGTAGGGGAAAGGATCCTTCAAAGTGGATTGAAGAGCCCTTGGTGTTTGAAGAGGTTGATGAATTGGTTTACCTAAAGGCTGCACTAAGTGAGACTCTGAGGCTCTATCCTATCCTATCCTTTTGTTCCACAAGACTCTAAATACATTCTCAAGGATGATTTCTTACTTGATGGCACATTTGTACGTGGGGGAACTACTATTTGGAGAACAAGACCTCCTCAAAATCCTAGTAAAATGTTCAGAGGCCTTATTTGGGGAACACTATGTTCTTGTAAGGTGAACAGTTGCAAAGGTACAACTGTTTTCATCTCCATTTGGGTGTCTTCTACAACAGGTATGATTTTCTGTATGCGAGGCTCTCAATAAGCACAATTTTAACATAATTAACCAAGACTTCTATCAACACCTTTTTTCTGGAAAATTTGTTCACTTCACAAGCTATCAGGCAATATTACAAGTTGTGGACAATGTTTCTACTATTCTTGTTATTGAGCTTGAGATCAACGATGAATTTCGGTGGCTCAACTTCTTACAATCTCTGGCCCTCGGGCCTGAAGGAACCCCGAAGCTGATAGAGATCACAACGGGGAAAAACGAGAAGAGACTCAAACATGCAGGTAAGCGCCTGAGTTTGCAGAATCAATGGGGATTGCATTGGCTTTTTACCTAATTGCCATGGACATGGAGAAGATGGATGAATCAGACTTCAATATAGAAATCCGCAAGATTATAGCTGTTAATTCCTCTGTAGTTTTCGACAGACTACTATGCCAATGGGGTAAGATTCATGTACTATTGACTATCTCTAATTTTCTTTTCAATGACAAACAATTCATTGAGATATGCCTGCATTGATAGCTAGTAGAAATTTCTTCACCGTTCCGGCTTTAAGGACTCTCTAAGCCAGTATAGCCAATGCCAGGAAATTCTCTTCAATGGGTATGTATTCAAATGCCTTCTTCGAGCTCCATCAAGACCGATTTTCCATAACTCTTGCTGGGCACGATACTGCCATTGTTTATGTATCTGCATACACATATTCGTTCAAGTAGCATCTGTATTTCCTCCACGAATATCATGCTACTTATCTCTTTAACTATTTTAAGTATTAAATTCCTTGAGCTGGACCGGTAGAAGAATTGGAAATAAACACTACGAAAGAGAAAATTGGAATATGCAATCTTCCATCTTCCCATGCATATTAATAGGCATGGAAAGAATTAGTTTAGATTGATATAAATGGTAAGAGTGGTGTATACTATAAAAGAAGGTAGTTGATTGGTGCCTCATCAATAAACCTCTGTTCTCTGCAGCTGTGCATGGTCTCTGATCCAAAAGTTGATTGAAATTTTGAAATTCACTCAATTATAACAAGTGAGGCTGTAAAGAATTGTCGTCATATTTAGCTTCTTTACTCAATAAATGAAATGTCTATGCATCATTTAGCCAACACAAACTCACACGTTATTTTAATGGAATGATAGGGGGACTTTATTTTCATGGAATGATACTTTATCATGTAAATGATGCCCTCTGTCACTAAATATTTAGTGAAATTACAAACGGGCCCTAAAGTCAAGTTTATCATCATTAAAATATGGGAAAATTTATTCTATGAATGGGTTCAATTAGCTTCTTCAATGCCGAATTTTGAGAGACTAGATCTTTTAACAATATCTAATCTGCTACAAAGACTACAGTGAGGTTTCTATGATTGCAACATCCTTGAAACCTTTGCCTCTTGAAATGTTGTATATCATTAAAATATGGGAAAATTTATTCTATGAATGGGTTTAATTAGCTTCTTCAATGCTGAATTTTGAGAGACTAGATCTTTTAACAATATCTTAATCTGCTACAAAGACTAAAGTGAGGTTTCTATGATTGCAACATCCTTGAAACCTTTTCCTCTTGAAATGTTATATATCATTAAAATATGGGAAAATTTATGCTATGAATGGATTCAATTAGCTTCTTCAATGCCGAATTTTGAGAGACTAGATCTTTTAACAATATCTTAATCTGCGACAAAGACTAAAGTGACTAATGTGAGGTTTCTATGATTGCAACATCCTTGAAACCTTTGCCTCTTGAAATGTTATATACATGCTTGAGTAAAATAAGAAAAGATGTTCAACCAAAGAATATATGGATTGTTCATGAAAAAAATATTTACAATGTAACATTTATAGTTTTCTAAGCATATCAAAATTTGATGATGTATTGATTGTAGTTTCTTCAATTTCTAAGAACATATAAACCTTTTAAAATAAATTTATTTTACATGTTATTTTAATTATGAAATGCGCCCCAGCAGGTCTTTCCATGTCCACAATATTATATATAATTCATTAGCTCATTCAGCCTCCAATTTTTTATGTTCAAGCCTTCAGTCAATGCAACCTAGTTCGCAACGTAGGCACACTAACTAAAAACATTAAATGGCTTCATATTTTCCATTGGATCAAGGTGATATTCATGGTTCATATTGTTGAACTTTGATGTCTTCATTCATTTGTATGAAGAACTAATATAGCTTTGAGAATTTGGAAACTCATTGACTACGGCATCAAATTATGCGAGTTTCATTTTGTGAAGCATCGGGTTCCATATTTTTGGCAATTTCTTTTTTGAAGCATTGAATTGGATTGAGCAGTAAAACCAATTTTTATTTTAAAAACAACCACTAGATTCTCTAATGTGGAATTTTTTTAGAGAAGAGCTTGATCAAACATTCAAAAATATTGACATCTAAAAATTTTCAATGTGAACTATCCATTTTAGATGTATGTTATTTTCTTTATTTGGATCCTTAAAAATGAGAAAATTTAAAATTAGGATTTAATGTATTTTGTTTCTGGGTCTATTTTGATGAAATATTTCATGCGACGACCTACTATCATCAATGTCTAGAGAGAAGCCCTTTATTTCCATTCCATCTAGTAAGTTATTTTCTTTTTGGACCTTCCTTTCTTTGCACAAAGCATTGGTCATTATACTCAATGTATATACATTTATGAAATTTTTCTTTGAAGTATTTCAATGCAATTTACCATGCTATGTCCATCCAACTAACCTTGACCAAGCCCCCAAGGAAACTATTGCAGAAAATTATCGATGGCAAGAAGCTAGAATTCCAGATTCTATGAAATATCTTTATGGCTTCTCTCATCCTCTTATCCTGGACATAGGTTCTAATCAAGAGATCAAACACTAGTGCAATTAAATTACAATTCTTGTAAGTATTCACTAGAGAATCCACATCTAGAGACGTTGAAATTCCACTTTTTTGCACCATGCAAAGCCATAAAGACTAAGCATCTGCTTCAAATCTTTCCTAGCTTCACAATTTTATGTTGCATAAAGTTTCAATTGTATTTCCGTGTTCTGAAATACACATTTCAACAAAGTTGAGTGAATAATTCAAAAGTTTGCAAAATTTATTGCAAGATGTACTCAAGGTTGCTAACATTGTCAAGTGACAAGAAAATGTACTTAGTCCATGTACAACATTATTTGATTTTTTGTCTCATTTGATATTGCATTGGTAAGTGTTGTTTCAAAGCCATAAAGTGAAGAGTACTCATCCATATAATTACATCTAAAGCAATCCATGCATATTTATTTATGACAACATAAAATTCTCCAAAAATGGTCATGCACAAGCACATTTCCAGTGATATTTCCACTATGGGAGGTTATTAGGGGGAATTTACTTCTATCCTGGTGGTAAGAACACTCAAGACAATTCTCTTTGTCGGTTCTACGCCATATGAAGCATTATTGGTCAGGCAATTGTCGTATGTCACATATGCCACACAGATATTGGATGAGAAGGACCCTCACTTTAATGGGATAAGGGATGTTTGTGATCCCACTATTAGAAGATGAACTTGAAATTGACATTATTAAAGAAGAGGATGTTGCATCCATAATGAAAATCTCTTCATGGAATAAAACCAACTGTGTGGCCTTAGAATTCAAGTGTAGTAGAGAGAGCTTCCAGAAGTAGAATAATAGAACCATGGAGATTTTTCTAGAGGATTGAGCTTTGGAATCAAGTACTACTACACTTTTGACAAATTCGCTATATGAAGCCTATGAAGCCACCCCACGTGTGAGAAGTTTTTATATTGGAGTTAAACTAGATGATGGTGTATTTATAAAAGAAAAATGGGATAACTCCCTAGTAAATTTCTTTGTGATACTATTTGGACCTTGGTGAATAGGCTGAACAAGGTTCTTAGGGGAAACCAATATGGAGCTCCATTTTCCATCGAAGCATCCCCTACTCACAATGCCTCTTCTTTTTTTGGCCTCTAATTGTCTCCTTGCCATAGAAATACTAGGGTTTAGTAGAAGATATTGAGCAATGGACACATGTCGCCCAAGGACACCAAGGAAACAAACATCACATCTCCACATTGTCCAAGAAAACAAAAAAAAGGCCAAGATATAGAGACTTAATCTTACATGATTACAACATATTTCCCTACCTATATATCAAGGACAAAAAACTTCCCATCAACTCTTACTCACAAGTCCATAGAAACAACTATAAATATCCTTCAACATTTCTAACAAAATAAGACAATTCAAAGGTCGTATGTGTTGTGGATATCCTCTTGTTGTTTCCATTTCTATTCAAGTATATCAATAGATTAGTTATTTTCACATAAGTGGTTCAAGTGAATAATAAATTTGTTATACTTTTTGCAACATTAAAACATAAGTTTGACTCATTAATAGTTTCCACACAAAGCATGAATCATTTCTCTTAATTAAATTATTTTCATTTAAATATCCTGTAGAAGGGGAACATTAAATTGAAAATATTTTACACCTAGTGAATTCCTACATGTCATTGGTGTGATATACAAAGATCTAGTGTCATTGGTGTGGGGTATACAAAGCTCTAGATGTCATTGGTGGGGTATACCAAGCCTTTTGACAAGAATCTGTAATTTTTGTCTCATAGAAAGCCTTTTAATGGAAGTTGGGGAACCCCTTAGTGGAAATTCTAAGCACATGCCTCGAGGGGGTAATCTTGGACACTGAACCCACAACCCCCTTGAAAAATCATATTTTTTTAGAAGTGAATAGGTCAACCCTAGCAAACACAACCTCTAATGCTTACAACATTGTTTGGAGGAGGGACAAACTATGTTTCTTTTACAAACATGTAAAATGAGTATATTATATTTTAATGAATGTATTTTCCTATTATTATATATGGTTTTATAATTTATCAAAAAATTCGCTAAGACTTCCAAATCTTTTATATTTTAGTAAAAGTTTCGCTAGGATTTTATAATATTTTATCATTCAGTGAAAGATTCGTCAGGATTTTACAAGATTTTTTAATTCAGTGAAAGATTCGCCAAAATTTTACAAGATTATGTAATTGACTAAAAGATTCACCAAAAAATTATATATACATATTATATTATTTATAAAATAGTCTTCAATTCTTCCTATGTATCATGGAGATTCACCCATTTATTATACATATAAATTTAGGGGGTTTCTTAAAATCACCCCTGATTGTGTCTATGAGATGTGAGCGGAAACCCCACAACAAAATCCATAGAAATGACTTCCCACTTGGACATAAGAACATCATGTGGTTGTAGAAGACCTGTCGGGTGATGGTGGTCGGCTTTCACTTGTTGACACTCTAGGCACTTGGCAAAGAAATGGACTACATCACGCTTCATTCCTACCCAGAAGAAGAGCTTCCTCATGTCTGCGTACATTTTCTTCACACCCAGATGCACACAATAAAGTGCTCTATGGGCTTCCTTCAGTATGATGCTTCGAATATCCCCACTTTTGGGGATGTACATCCTTCCTTGATATCTTAACAGTCCATCTGCTTATAGGCTATATCCATGATACTTTGGATCTAACTGCCTTCCACTCTCGAGGTTTGAAGTAACCTTTAAATACCAATTGTCTCCAAGGAGTTGTGTCAACACATGTTCCCTTAGATTGACTTTTAAGGGTACCAAAGAGAAGACACGTGGTCTCCTGCTCAAGGCATCCACGACCACATTTTCTTTTCTCTTGATGTATGAAATACCAAAATCATATCCACTTATAAACTCACTCCATCTCCTTTGCCTGGCATTCATATCCCTTTGAGTGAAGAGATGCTTTAAAATTTGATGGTCTGTTTTGAGCTCAAAGTTTCTCCCTACTAGATAGTGCCTCCAAAGTTTCATAGCTAGCATTATAGCTGCCAACTCTAAATCATGAGTAGTGTAAAGCTCCTTGTGTTTCTTCAACTTCCTTGATGCATAAGATATCACTCCTCCATCCTGCATTAGCACGGCTCCCAACCCTTGCTTTGAGGCATCTATGCAGACTGTGAAGTCCTTTTCCATATGCGACACTTGTAGAATTGGTGCACTAGTTAGTAACCTCTTAAGATCGATGAATGCACTATCACATTCTTCTGTCCTAAATAGTGAATTTCTTTCTGGAAGAAGGAACACTTCAACAACTTCCTATACAATTTATTCTCTCTAAGGCAGGGCAAAACCACTCACAAGTGTTCCTCATGCTCTCTTTCATTCTTGGAATATATGAGGATATCATCTAAAAAGACTTGTACAAAGTGGTCTAAGTACTTCCGGAATACACCATTCATGAGGCTCATGAATACGGTTGGCGCATTGGTTAATCCGAAAGGTACTACAACGAAATTGTAATGCCCAAACCGAATTCGAAAAGTAGTTTTAGGAATATCACCTTCCTTAATCCTTAACTGGTGATACCCTGATCGCAAATCAATTTTTGCAAATACTGTTGCTCCTTTCTTCTGATCGAAGAGATCATCTATTTGTGGTATAGGGTACCTATTTTTCACTGTAGCATGGTTCAAGTCCTTATAATCTATACATTAAGGAACCATCCTTCTTCCTCACAAAGATTACTGGTGCACCCCAAGGTGAGACACTGTGTCTTATTAGTCCTAACTCGAGTAGCTCTTTCAATTGAATCTACAACTCACAAAGTTTTGGCGCTATCATCCTATATGGAGTCTTGTAAATTGGTTCTGCAACAGGTTTTAGCTCAATAGTAAAATCAAGTTCCCTCTTAGGAGGTAACCCTGGAAACTCATTAGGAAAAACATCCTTAAATTATGACAACACAGGGTATTGATCCAAGGAGGGCCCTTTCCTTTCATTCACTGCTTCCACTACATATAGTCGACACCCTTACCTCATGCATCGCTTAACCTTCATAGTTGAGATAAACCATAGAGACATATTTCTCCGTACATCATGGATCTCTACTGGCCTTCCTTCATCGTCAACACAAAGCACCCTTTTTGCGAAAAAATCTACCATAGCTCGATGGGATTCTAACCAATCCATTCCAATGATTAGGTCATATGTCCCGAGAGAAGTGACGTATACCTTCAACCTAGTAGTACACACTCCTAGGTCTACTAGATAATTATCAACGCTAGGTCCTACCGCTTGTTTTTCCCCCGAAGCCATCTCGACTTGTTTAAAGTCGTCGTGCTTATAGGTTGCCAGCCCACTCTTTTCTAATGTAGAAGGTGAAATGAAACTATCTATAGCACCAGAATCAAATAAAATTTTAACATTGATATAATTTAGTGTACCTGATGACTCCACCACCATGGATTGATGTTCTACCTGGCGATTATTAACTGCTGCATAAATCTGGTGGCTACCGCTTTCTCTTCCCATCGGGGCCTTTCCTTCTCTATGCACAAATCCTGCTTGCAACTCTGGGCAGCCATGTTGGTAATGGGGCCCTCCACATCCCCAACATGTAACATGAGATTGAACCTGCGCATTACTCTGTGACGGTCTCTGGAATGAGTTGCTTCCCCTGGAACCCCTGCCCCTACTAGATACTCCCTGAGAAGGTCGTGGACCTGCCTGCGTCATTGGTGATGAGAGGGATGTTGCACTTGCTGCCATTGAAATACCTATAGAAACTGTCCTTGGTGTGACTCTATTACCATAAGGAGGTGGTCTAGAGCTCCCTGCCTTAGAGAAGGTCCTAGGGGCCTTCCCCATGAATCCAGGATGATGCAGAAAGGTTGATCTTGTATCTCCATTTAATTTCATGTGTTCCTCCACATAACATGCATTTTCAACTGCTTCCGCTAATAAAGACGGTTTCCACATCCTCACCATGGCCCTTATCTTAGGGTTTAACCCATAGACAAAGTGTTCTACCTATCATTGATCATTATCCATGTACAAAACATATTTTACCAATTCCATAAACCTGATCTCGTACTCTTCCACGGTTCTATTTCCCTATACTAGAGCATGAAATGCTCCCACCTATTGCTCCTCATAGTAAGCTAGTAGATATTTCCTTCAGAACCTTTCCTCAAAAATTTCCCAAGAGAGGGTGTCTGGGGTAAGGTGAAACTGTCTCTCCAGGTCGCCCCACCAGTTCAAGGCATTGTCCCTTAGCTGAAAGATTGTTATTTTCTCCTTTGATGTGGAAGCATAGTCTCTTAAGGTGAAACATCGTGTCATCCCTTCCAACCATGCTTCTGTACGTTCACTGGCACAATCCCCGGTGAACTCTGGAAGTTTGATCTTATGAAGTTATCTAGTGATGTCCTCAGGTGGAGGCCCTCCCCCTGAATCCCTCGATGCTTCAGGATTACCCATTCCAGATGGTGGGGTCTCCACTTCGATCCCTTCTAGATGATGCCCATTTAAAGTCTCATTTATGGCCTCCAAAGAGCGTAGAATGAGAGCTAATTTAGGCAATGGTGGTGGCGGTGTTGGCGTTCCTTGAGACGATGCCCCTCTGTATTGATTTCCTCGAGTCCTAACCATCATGTATAGTTGAATCTGCATCGACCAAAATTTTGTCAGGGAAAGTCTAAGGCAATTCATATTTGCACAACTTAAACTTGAAAACATAGGGTTAGGCGTAAGTGTTTTTTTACTTGTCTATAAACAGACATTACTCTCTTTAGGGTAAGTGGCTAGGTTAGGGTCAAAATCCTCTAAGATCGATGTCTTCGTCTAAGAGAACTATTGACTTTCTACCTTGCTAGCTATGCCAACTATACCATACTCACCATAGTGCATCAAATCCCCTATGTAGTGCTTTCTATCATACCTCCTATTATATCCTAGCTATTCCCCACAACATGCGTCAAACTCTCGCTACTCTACAATGACCTTTAACCTTTATCAATATAAAATAACCCTATTACATTCATTAGTCATATGGGCATATATATGATTAATGACATAGGTTTCAAACCCACTATAAACATTATAATTTTATAATGTTAATTTAATCATGAGGATTACTAATAAATCATCAAGGTAAATAAGTTAATTTACTTAATTATTAGATTAACCTTATCATTTTTCATAAAATTAAAACTCTTATATACTTCTTTATTCAATTAATATTAATAATTATTTAATTTATATATATATTTTGTTTTATTTGTTAAATAATTAAAATTTTAAACAATATTTTTTTTAAAGAGTTAAAATTTTAAACTTAATTTAAATGATTAAAATTTAAAAGAAATAATAATAAAAACAAATTAAAATAACATAAAATAATTAAAATACAAATAATAAAAACAAGAAAATTAAAATAATTTATTTAAAAAAAAATTAAAGTCGGGCATCATGGGTGCATGAGGCCCACATGCCCTCCTCCCCAAGGCTCTCATCCTCAACCCTAATCTTTTCTCACCCTTATCTCTTCAAACCTTAACCTCACTCGGCCTCTTTTCAATTTCATTTTTATTTTGTCAAAAGCTCAGTAGAGGTGAAGGATAGGGCCGACCACGGCCGTCCCTCTGCTCGGTCGACCCTGGTGTCCACGAGTT
>ML845315.1:16163-34398 GCA_009831015.1 Picea engelmannii
CCTATGGGGGTGACAAGTGGCCAGGGTGGTTTCACTTTTTGGACCCCCCTTTGGTTGGGTGACGTAAGGGGGGGTCCGGAATATGGGAAAGGGAATGGGTTTTAAACTTAGGATACATTTTAGTTTTTATTATATTTAGTTTTATTATTGTTTTGTTTTATATGTTTTTATTATATTTTGTTTTGTTTTTGTGTGTTTTATTTATTATGTATTTTTATTTGTTTTGTTTTATTTGTTTTAATTTTTTTAAATTGTTTTATTTTTAATTCATGTTTAATTTTTGTTTAATATTGTTTTTAATATCTTTTTAATTTTAATTTATTATTATAGTGAACCAATTTATAACTTAAACAAACTAACCTAATTACTTAAATTATTAATTTAATTAGTTATTAAAATAATTAATATATTTTTTAACTATTTATCCTAGGTTACCTAACTTTATTTTATTCATGGAAGAATGGGAGATATATGGTGAAGTGAATGGATGGAAAGGGGATCAGAGACACAACAATAGATGGGTTAGCAAGGATAAGTGGATGGTGCAGCAAGAACATGGGTGAAGGATGATGCAAAATGGAGGGGGAATCCAGGCGAGTTAACAAGCCATGAGCTTCATCATGAGAACAATGCCAAATAGATAGTTGAAGAATCAAACAACCTATGATTATAGTACCCTAACAATAGCAAATAAATAAATAATTGTGCAGTTGGAAGATGCAATAATTGTGGTTCATAATCTGCTTAATAAGTTCCTTGGGAAGTAGCTATTCAGATCTTGATAGTAGTGCTATAACAATGCCCTTAAATTATGTGACAATAACAACAAGTAAATGACTATACCAACATCGATAATGCCTTGTCAAACTTAGATCATAGACATAGATATAATCTATGTATTAAGTGTTCTAGTCCATATGCCATGAGAGGAATATTGTAACAACATTTATCACATATTTTTAGCATGGTCCATAGTGTTCCATTACCAGATATTTAGATATGCCAATCAATCATGCATCAAAAGATAGTGCATCAATCATGTATCAAAAGATATGCCAAATGTAGATACCATAACATCAACAATGAGTACTCAATCATACATCAAATAATGTACCATGTACTAGAGCATCAATATTGTGAATAACCTATACCATATTTTGTACCATCAACATGTATAGACCTGCACCATATCTTGAATGAAGTGGCTCAAAGAACCAATGCATGCCCCTCATGCATATTCCACCATACAACAAGAGTATTCCTCAACCATGAACAACCATCTCAAATATATGAATCATAAAAACCATATTATAGACCAAACCAGATACAAGAGTGCTCCTCACTCAACCATGTATATGAGTGGAAACTAATGAATGTGTCAAAATATAGAAAATCATTTTAGATATCTCACTATATTATTACAATCCTAGATAACTATATATCTGATTTGATCGACTGAAGGTACAACCAAATAGATATCCGTCATTTATTTCTTCCTCTAGTGAGGGAAGCTCAGGACAAACAGAGGGAAATAGGACTACATCTAGTAGATTTGATATGCGAAAAAATACTAGAGGTGAAAAGGTCATAATAAAATTTTGTAGATGCATGAAATGTTTTCTTGCTAAAGCAGGATCATGCTCTTATGATGATGAGAGCATAAGAGACATAGAGGTGCCACTTAGGTATTAGGATCTAGTGAAACAATGGGTACCTAAGGAACTACCTCCATTGGACACTGACTTCATTGTCAACAATATGACATATCACATTGCACCATCATCCTTGCATGGCCTGGGGCTATTTTCAATGGATGGAATAATTGTGAAATAAAATACCATAACTGAATTGATGGACTATGTCAGACCATGTTATGATTATAGCAATTGGATGTGGTTGGTCTGGTACATGCAAAGTATGCGGAGATATGCACTCGCCACAAATTATATACAACTAATAAACAATGATAAAATTAAGGGGGCGACTATCTATATTGATGGAAGGCCTAAATCTTCTGACAATATCACAAGGTTTATAAATATCACACGACCCAGGACAACAAACAAGCAACCAAATTGCGTATATAAGGGATGTGAAGTGAATCGGGTAGTTGTGTGTGCAATAAAAAATATAGCTCCCGAGGAAGAGTTATTAGTGGATTACCATTTGAATCGAATAGATACATCGAATAATAGTGTATGAGTACTTATACAACACCTCTTTAAGCAACCTCTACTTATAAAATTATATTTTTTTTATCTTTAACATGTAAACGATTAAAATTTTCAATTTACATTTAATGTGAATTTTATTATTTGTTTATAAAATTTTATTTGTGTGGCAATCAATTTTTTATTTTTTTTAACAACTTTTTAAATATTTTGGGGTTCTAATTATATTATAATGTGGTAGGATGATCATGGAAAAGGGTCAGTCACAAAACATGTAAACGATTAACAATTTTGACCTACATTATACATGAATTTTATTATTTGTTTATATAATTTATTTGTGTGACGATCAATTATTTTATTTGTTTATATAATTGAAATAACATTTATTTTTTTTAAACATGTAGTCTATAGGCCATGATGCTCATGATTTGCCTGATAATGAGGAGTTGTATTTATCCCCTGACTTGCTTATTAGCTCTTGAAAATCAAACTCCTGAGGTCAAACAAAGGATCACACTCGTTATGACACAACTTAGGACATATAAGGTAATAACCATAATTTAAAGTGATTTTATTTTGTCATAAGTTCAATTATGAAACTTTGTTTTTTAACTTTTGTAGCATCCCCAACATCCAGCTGGGCTATGCCACATAAAAATTTCGAACTGTATACAAAATTAAAACATATACACACAGAAAATCTTGCATAACTTTATATATATAACTTAAAATAGACACATACATTCTGCAAATGCACAGACACATAATAATAAAAATACACATGCAACACACAGAGGAAAAACCCATGAAAATAAACGCATAAATAATAATGCAGCATGTAATTTAACACACAATTGACACTTATCTTGGTAAAAATATCACCAACTATGTGTAGACCTTCCATGAACCTCCCAACCTTAGACCACGTTTCTCATCACTCTCAGCAGTGGGTCACCCTCGAGCTGGGACTAAACTCCACTCGGGTAAAGATATTCCTAACCAGGATAATGTATCTCAGAAAATAGGAAAAACTCCATCACATGTGACAACTCAAACTAACAGCCTACAATCCCTCATTCCCCACATACCTGTCCCACCCTAGGAAGTGTGCCCCTTCTCTTCTCAAGAGTCCTTTGGTTGCACCTCTTCCTTTCCAAGGATTCAACAACATGCCAGAAAGGAAGTCTCAGAGCCCTGTATTTGTAGTTTGACACCTTTAGGAAATCAATTCCCAACAATTCTCTCACCTAGAGACAATTTCTCACAGGCCTGACAATCCGCCTCTTCAATATCCCATGGGCCTGAAAACCTGTTTATTCAGTCCATCTCCTAAGCTAACCAGGTATAGATACAGGTATAGGTACGGGTACAGATACAGGTATAGGTACATGTACAAGTACAAATAGAAGTACATGTGCGAGTATATGTATGGGTACAGATATAGGTACAGGAAGGTATGAAGGAAAGTTGAATGAGTAAGTGAATGATGATGGAATGTATGGTAAAATGAACTAAGTCCAAACTATATGTATGCATGTTCCCAACTTGACACTTGTCATGTTGAGGACTACTTTGGCCCACTTGTCCCCATCCTTAGAACTTTAGGATAAAATAATTATCCATACTTTATACTTTAAGGAATATTAATATAATGTTTCTTTTTGGCTTAAGATACCTAGATTAGCCCCTTATCCTTAAATTTTAGCCCCCTTTCCCTAACTAGTGGAGTTTAGTCCTCCATACTCTTTTATCGTGGTCGATCGACACACAATGATGTATTATATTAATGATAAGAAATATACAAAAATAGGCTCACCGGCCTTTAGCGTCTAGGCTCTCCAACCTAATTCAACACATAAGCCTCCTAGATTATAATAACTGGCTCACCAGCCTATAAAGCACAACATATACAAAAAGGATTCTTGGCCTCAAAATCGTGCACAATTAGTTTGTTGCTCACGGTATCTTGGAATGTGCACACTTCATTATTTTAGTAAGAAGTACATGTGCGCACTATACCATGGAAGGTGCATGCAAAATCATATCAAACAACTCACTAGATTAAGTACATTTTCATTTACATTTACAGTTGGGGTTCGGCTTAGGGGTATTACATTCCCCTCCCCTTATTTATGCACTGCCCTCAGTGAAATATATACACATATACAACCAAAATTTCAAAAATCCTCAAAAAGATGTGGGTATTCTGCCCGCACAACATCTTCATGCTCCAAAGTTGCGTCCTCAAGATCGTACGAGGTCCATTGGACCTTTACAATCTCTATGGATCGATTCTGGAGTTGTTTAATTTTCTGATCCAGAATGCATACCAGACTCACTTGAAAAGTGCCTTCTTGTTCCACCTGAATCACATTCCAATCAATAACATGATTAGCATCATGTATATATTTCTTAAGAAATGATACATGAAATACATTATGAATGGTCATTGATGTAGGCAAGGCAAGCATGTATGATACAATCCCAATCCTCTCTAGGACTTCAAATGACCCACAATAGCGAGCTGCCAACTTTGAAAAATTTCCCAACTTCAAGGAACTTTTGTTGGCCTTCACTTTCAAGAATACATGGTCACCCACTTTAAATTCTCTGTGAGTTCTTCCCTTATCATCATATTTTTTTTGCCTGTATTGGGCAGCCTTTAGATTATTTTTTATTTTCACCATTTGCTCTTCCATTTCCATGAGTAATTATGGCCCAACTATTGCTCTATCTACTGGGTTGTCCCAACTTATAGGTGTGTTGCACCTTCTACCATAAAGTGCCTCAAATGGACTCATCTTTAGAGATTCTTGGTACCCATTGTTATAAGCAAACTCTACTAAGTGTAAGTAGTCTTCCCATTTTGATGGTTTATCCATCACATACATCCTCAACATATCCTCAATCACTTGATTCACCTTCTATGTTTGTCCATATGATTATGGATGATAAGATGTACTAAAATTCAAATTTGTTTCAAATCCCTTAAGTAATCCTTTCCAAAAATTTGATGTAAATTTTGGATCTCTGTCAGACACAATTGTCTTGGGTATACCATGTAATCGAGCAATTTCTCTCATTTAAACATCAACAATGTTGGCTTCCTTGTGTGTAACATACCCAACCACCCACATGTCGGGGTACACCACCTTCAAGCACACCCTAGGACTTCTTTCTCTTACCGATACCTTTTTAAATTAATAAGGATGCATAAAAGAAAAGGATTTAACCACATGCACAGTAATAACCAACAAGCATGCATATTCTAAATATGTAATCAAACGATAAATAAATACATAGTGGAATACA
Source organism: Picea engelmannii (assembly GCA_009831015.1). Classification (NCBI taxonomy): domain Eukaryota; kingdom Viridiplantae; phylum Streptophyta; class Pinopsida; order Pinales; family Pinaceae; genus Picea; species Picea engelmannii. The sequence continues at coordinate 21,650 of ML845315.1, forward strand.
TTCATATACATGTAGATAATACCATAATAGAGAGAACTTATATTTATAAAAGAAGACACCAACTGGCTGCAGACCAAGGACATTCCACCCAATTGTAGACGTTATTGTTCCCAAAACTCAACAACAGTGTCACCCCTGAGCTAGGGATATGAATCCACAAGGATGGTTCTAGGGTTTTACTTGGCTTCCCAAACCAGTTAGCACTCAATCTCTCACAGGATTTCCCAACACTCATAGCAATCCAAGTACCCAACACTCTTCTACCCATCTTGCACCACCCAAGAGAATGCACCTCCACCCTTCTCTACCACACAGTCCCTTAGGAAGTCCTTCTCCTTATTATGGGCTCCAGCGCAATTGATCTAGAATATCGATGTTGGAAATCTTAAGACTCATAGTTGTGAACAACCTTGGACACAGGCCAATGCATCTCATACATGCAGGCCTCAAGTGATGATTGGATCACACCAGTGACTACTACAACCAACAATATTGTGGCTGATATTCGATAGTTCGGTTCCCTTTCCCAAATCAATACGTGGGGGAGGATGGATGAGTAATAGGTAAGGATGGAATGAATGAATGAGTGAGCAAACGAATGAAGGAGTGAACGAGCTATCAGACGAACCCCTCATTAGACTAGAGGCGGGTTTAAGTAATTCGTGGGGAATCAAGAATCTCTCGACCTTCCCCAAGAATATCACGTAACTCATCCACCCCCTTAGAAAAAAGGGTAATTAAAAATAGGAAAAAAAAAATTATCCCCTCAATCCCCCTCTCTCGTGGAATCATAGCTCCCTATAAATCTAGTCCTTGTCCGTCTAGCAGCCAGCGATGTATGTATTATTAATAATGATCAACACATTACATTTCTTGGGCACACTAGCCTTTTAATAATTGTTTTGGCACTCTATCCTCTCAGAAATGTAGAAATACATTATTTAAAATGGGGGTTCGAAACCCAGGGTGTTACATCCCCTCCCCCTTATTTTGGCACTGTCCTTAGTGCATATACACAATAAAGATCAAAATCTCAAAATTATTCAAAAAGTTATGGGTACTATGCCCGCATGGGATCTTCATGCTCCCAAGTAGCATCTTCAAGACCGTAGCAGGTCCACTAAACTTTTTCCAGCTCTATAACTCGATTCTGGAGCATTTTGACCTTTTTGTCCAATACCCGCACTGACTAGACTTGAAAGTATCCCTTTGTCTCTACCTGAATCAGATGCCAATCAACAACATGGTTAGGATCATGTACATATTTCTTTAGTAAAGAGACATGAAATACATTATTCACATTCATGGAAGCAGGCGATGCAAGCATGTATGCAACTGGCCCTATTTTGTCCAATATTTCAAATGGACCCCAGAATATGGCTGCCAGTTTTGTACAACTACCCAATTTTAAAGAACTTTTCTTGGGCTTCACTTTCAGAAGCACATGCTCCCCTACTTTAAATTCTCTAGTTGTTCTGTTCTTATCTACATAAAATTTATGTCTATCTTGAGTTGTCTTTAAATTCTTCTTGATCTTAACCATCTGGTCTTCCATATCCTTGAGAAACTCTGGACCAAGTACCACTCTGTCTGTTGGGTTGTCCCAACTCACTGGAGTATTTAATTTCCTATCATACAAGGATTCAAATGGTCTCATTCTCAAAGAAGTTGTATACCCATTATTATATGCAAACTCAACCAAGTGTAAGTAATCCTCCCACTTACATGGCTTATCCATCACATACATTCTCAACATGTCTTCAATTATTTGGTTGACCCTCTCTGTTTTTCCATCTGACTGGGGATGGTATGTTGTGCTAAATTTTAGATTTGTACCAAATCCTTTAAACAATTCCCTCCAGAAATTGGAGGTAAACTTTGTATCTCTGTCCTAGACAATTGTCCTAGGTATCCCATGCAACCTAACAATCTCTCTCATGTAAATTTCTGCAATATTAGTCGTTGTATGTGTTGTCTTTACTAGCACAAAATGAGCATCCTTTGTTAATTTGTCAACCACCACCATGATGGAGTCGTGTTGCTTATTCGTTCTGGCTAATCTTGTGATGAAATCCATAGTGACCACTTCCCATTTCTTCTCTCAAATGGGTAAAGGTTGTAGCAACCCTACTGGATGCCTATGTTCAGCTTTCACCTTCTGACATTCCATACATCGAGCGATGTAATCAACAACATCCTTTTTCATTCCTGGCCAAAAGAATTGGCTTCTTACTGCTGTAATTGTTTTCTGGTAATCAGCATGTCCAACATAAGGAACATCATGCATTTCCTTCAATACCAAATTACTCAATTCTTCGGAACTAGGAACATAGATTCTATTCTTATGCATGAGTAATCCGTCTTATTTTATCTCATACTCCTTTATGTTTTGTTGTACATCTCCTTGTTGTAAGCTTTCCTTTACCTGTAGGTAATGTTGATCTGTAGCAAGACCATCTAAAATTCTGCTCTTCAAGTCTGACTGATTCATACTGACAGCAGTAGCATGCATGAGATGCACTCTTCTACTAAGTGCATCGACAAATTTATTATATTTTCCTTTGATATGCTTGATATCGAGGTCATACTCACTTAAAAATTCCAGCCATCTTGTTTGCCTAGCATTCAAGGTTGGTTGTTCAAAAATATATTTCAGGCCAATTTGGTCTATCCTTAATTCAAATCTCTTCCCCATGAGATAATACCTCCACATCCTCAAGGCGTGGACAATGGAAGCAAGCTCCAATTCATGTGTGGCATAGTTCCTCTCATGATCCTTAAGCTTTATGGACTAATAACCAATGGCATGTCCATTTTTCATGAGGAATCCCCCAAGTCCTTCCTTACATGCATTTGTACATACCACAAAACTTTCATTTGGATTAGCAATCTTTAACACGGGTGCACTAGTAAGTAATTCCTTCAACAGATTAAAATTCTCTTCACAGTTAGGTGTCCATTCAAATTTAGTTCCCTTCTTTTGCAAAGAAGTGATGGGATGAAAAATCTTAGAGAAGCCTACTATGAACCTTCTGCAGTAACCAGCTAATCCCATGAAAGATTTGACTTTTGACACATTTATGGGTGTTGTCCATGCTCTAATGGCTTCAATATTCTCTGGATCTACTGCTATGCCATGCTCTGAAATAATGTATCCCAAGTAATGGATCTGCTTTTGATAAAAAGAACACTTACTCAGCTTGGCATACAACTGATGTTCTCTTAACACTTGTAATACCAGTCTTAAGTGATGTTCATGCTCCTCTTTAGACTTAGAATAGATAAGTATGTCATCCAAGAAAACTATGACAAACTTATCCAAATAATTTCTAAATATGCCATTCATTAAGCACATAAAGACAACTGGTGCATTGGTCAATCCAAATGGCACCACTACAAATTCATAATGCATGTACCTGGTCCTAAAGGTTGTATTATGAATGTCTTCTTCCTTGACTCTCACATGATGGTATCCTGACCTTAGGTCAATCTTTGAAAATATCCTTGCTCCTCTTAGCTGATCAAAGAGGTCATCAATTCTGGGTAGAGGATACTTGTTCTTTATGGTATACTTGTTCAGTTTTCGAAAGTCAATACACAAACTCAAGGTTCCATCCTTCTTTTTGAAAAAAAGTATTGGTTCTCCCCAAGGTGAAACACTTGGACGTATGTACCCTTAATTCAACAATTCCTCCAACTGCATTTGTAATTCTTTTAACTCTGGTGTGCTCATTCGGTAAGGTGTTTTTGACATCAGGGAAGCTCCTGGCACTAAATCAATTGATAAATCTATCTCCTTTCTTGGCGGAAACCCTGGTATTTCTTGGAATACATCCCCAAATTCCTGTAGTACCACAAAATCTTCAAGGCTTGGCCCCTTTTTATTTTTTGGCTCTTCCACATGAGCTGCATGCAATTGACATCCTTTTCTAAAACATCTCTTCAACTGTAAGGTTGAAATCTCCCTTATAGAGATGGGTCTTGGAACTCCTTTCACAATGCTTTGTTTTACATCTCCATCAAGACATGTAAATGTCTTGTTATGACAGTCTAGGACAGCATGATGCGTGTCCAACCAATCCATTCCAATTAGAATATCATAAGACCCCAATGGTATGATATTTAGATCGACATTTGTATTCACACCATTAAGACTTATGGAACATCCTCTGACCATATCATGGATTCTCCTTTTGGTTCTAGTGGCTAGCTTAACCAAACTTGATTTTCCAAGTTTACTTTTCTCCAAATGTAATCTATCCACTATTTTAGGATCAATGTAACAATGACTTGCTCCTGAGTCAATCAAAATAGCAACAGGCTGATTTATGATCTTACCTTCCACCTCGACCATATTGGACTGGTATTATTCTTGTCTATCATCTAAATATGCATATATTCTTCCCATATCTGCGATTGTTGTAGCCTCTTAGATGTTGTGCACGGTCTTCACTCTGTCCTTTATGTGTGAGAAATCCTTTTACAGGTGATCTTCTTTTCATCCCCAACATTAGATGGGTGGTCTTCCTCTTTTTCCCAATGAGTCTTCTTTCTTGGATTCACCCTTAGCATACTGATCTTGATGATTTCTCTTAGACTCATTCCTATTGAAGGGAGGTTTGAACCCTTTCCTCCTCTGATCGAGCTTCTCCTTCTTCTTATCCTTCCAATATTTTTGCAGGGATTATCTTCCCTGTCCTTGCTCATACAGGTATTTATCCTTCCTAATGGCCTCAGTCAAGGTCTTGGGATCATCATACCTAATCTTTTCTTTATAAAAGGTTGGAATTCCACTCAAAAACCTTCGTATCTTTACCTTTTCATCGTTCATAAACCAAACATATTTTAACAATCCAAAGAATTTATTTTCATATTCTTCCATGGCCATGCTTCCCAACCTAAGTTCAAAGAACTCCTGTATTTTTTTGTCATATAAATTCTCTGAGAGGTACTCCTTCTGGAAGTACTTCTTGAACTACTTCCAAGTGATCCTACTCTCATTAATATGTTCAACTTGCTTAAGTTGATCCCACCACATTGCAACTTTCCCGTGTAAATGGTAGGTGGAAATCATGGATTCTAAGTTTGATGAATAGTTATGAAATTGAAAATATCTCCCGAGTCCAAGTAACCATGCTTCGTCATCGTCTTCCCTTTCTCTTTCACCATCAAAGGAGGGTGGCTTAAGCTTCCTCAACTCTCTTTGCAAACTGTCCACTTCCTATCTTCTTCTCTGGTACCTAACAGGGGACACCTCTAGACTACTTACGGGATCTTTCGATGCATAAAAATTTATTTTTGAGTAAGGAGGTGAGCAATGTCTATGAGTTCTACTGGCACTTCTCGAATAACCAGCTCCTCCACGATCCTCTCTTATTTCATGAAACCTGCCTTATTCCTCTTGTTTTGAGTTTGATCCCTTATTTGTTTTCCTCTACAATTGATTTAAGCTCTACAACACTCGAGCATCTATCTGACTTTTCTCTCTCATCATTCTCTCATTGTCTGCTTTGTAGCTCTGCACTTCTATTTTAAGGCTTCTTACAATTTATATTAATGTTTCCTGCTCTCCTTTCCCCTTGCGTCCATTGGACTCTGTCTCTGCATTACCAACTCTGGTATTCTAGCCTTTGGCCTCCTTATCATGGATGGAGGCTCCCTCGCCTTCTTCCATTTCTTCAATACACATTTTGAGCGGATGTGTTTAAACCCCTTAATTTTGCAAAATGTGCAAGTGACCATTTTGTTAGAATTATGTATATGATAAAAAAAAATTGTCAAACCATGTTACAGGTCTCTCTTCTTTTTTTCAATTCATGAAGAACATAGATGTATCAATCTGCATCGTATAACACTTCCATGTTATCCTTCATCCGATACAAAATTCAATTCTGCACAAGCGCTTCTTTCAAACCACCCTCCCAGGTGACCACGACTAGAAACTGCGGATAAATCCTTCCTTAGCACTTTTATGTCTCAAAAACAACCAATTTGGCCATTATCCCTTCTTGCCTCAGCTATCAACTGCATGTGACCATGTTCATGACCCTATGCTTACCTGAAAAAGTTCTTATCTAGGGCTTCAGAACCTTCAACTAGGACCTGATCAATGATCCTCGTCCTCATTCACGATCAATGATCGATATCCACTTCGGGACTCCACGCTTAGGGAGTTCGGCACTTTAGACCTCCGCTTTCCCCCGGAGTACTCCGTACCCAAAGTTCAGGATCAGGCACCATGCGTCCTCCTCAAATCAACGTCTCTAGTCCACTTCGGGACTCTGGCCTTCAGAAGTTTCAACTTTCCTTTCTTGCTTCTTCCCGGAATGATTTTACCTGGAGCTAACAATCTGCTGATGTGTGTCCTCCCATATATTAATGGTTATGAATCTCTTCGGCTCTTCTGGAGTTCTTGGACCAATGCCAACTGTCACATATTTTTCCTCTGGAGTGCCCAGTCTCCGGACTGCATGATTTGTCACCACTTGGTGAAATACTATAAGTGGACACGTGGCACACATCCCATGTGTCCATATCATCCCGGGTGATGTCCGCAAGCCACACTACTTTGAAATTTTGGGGGTCCATCATGCCCCACCACTTCGGCTCTTCGGGCTTCGGGAGTTTCCACACTAGCAAACTTCCAATTCTCCCAAACTCTAAATTCCCAAAATGGCCAATCTGTCGACGTGTGTCTCCCTTATCGGATGGTATGTATTAACCCTCGACTTCAGGACTTCAGGAGATATTGTTGCATAGATCAAGGGCTCTTGTTGATTTGAGATCAATGGTCCTCAATTACTTCGAGAATTCAGGTAATTCTTGCCCTAGTACTTCGCTCTGCAAAACCTTCTAGAGTACTAAGTCTCCAAAGTGAGAGATCTAGCACCGCATGTCTTTTTTGATGGATGGTCCAGATGAACTCTGGGCTTCGGGCCTTTGGGAGTTATGGATTTTTTCATCTGTCTTTCTTCCGAAGTGGTTATATGCTAGAGTGCAGGATATCCTGCCACACATCCACCTCGATCAACAGTCTGGATCTACTTCGACTCTTCAAAGTTTTGATGGTTTGAGCACTATCATGTCACATCACTAAATGACTTTCAATTTGTCAGGGCACGCATCAGCAGTTTGGAGTAACCCACCTTTCACCCCGCAATTATTTCGACGCTGACACGTAACCCCTTGGTGAAACCGTGGTTTGGATTGCGAGATCGCCTTGGGGAGTTAACTCCCATGCAACCTGGGCCCCCACAATGCCTCCTGGTCATCGATATCTCTCTCCAATGGGATCTCGGGGTTGTGACTTAACCTTTCCTTCGCTTTCATTGGACAACCCTTGTTCATATGCCCTCTGATCCAATGATCCCAGATCTTTCTTGATCCCACAGTGGTGATCACTCCCGATTTCGAAGGGGACAGTCACGAACCTTCGAACCCTCCCAAAGGACCTCTGACATTATAGCTCTTGCATAGAATATGCAACACCATTCCTCCTCATCTTTTAAATTTCATGGTCAGAATTCGATCTCGATCACGAGACTCTAACCAACAAACCCGGCCCATACCAGCCCAGTGTTTCAACCAGAAGCTCTGATACCAAACTGTAACATACCCAGCCACCCACAGGATGGGTTACGCCACCTTCAAGCCCACCCTAGGACTTCTTTCTCTTACCAATACCTTTTTAAATTAATAAGGATGCATAAAAGAAAATGATTTAATCACATGCACAACAATAACCAGTAAGCATGCATATTCTAAAGATGTAATCAAATGATAAATAAATACAGAGCATAATACATTCATATATAGGTATATAATACCATAATAGAGAGCACTTATCTTTATAAAATAAGACACCAAATGGTTGCAGACCAAGGATGTTCCACCCAACTGTAGACACTACTGTTCCCAAAACTCAACAATAGTGTCACCCCCGAGCTAGGGATATGAATCCATAAGGAAGGTTCTAGGGTGTTACTTGGCTTCCCAAACTAGTCAGCACTCAAGCTCTCACAGGCTTTCCCAACACTCACAGCAATCCAAGTACCCAACTCTCTTCTACCCAGCTTGCACCACCCAAGAGAATGGACATCCACCCTTCTCTGCCACGCAGTCACTCAGGCAGTCCTTCTCCTTATTCTGGGCTCCAATGCAACTGGTCTAGAATATCGATGTTGTAACTCTCAAGACTCGCAGTTGTGAACAATGATGGACATAGGTGAACGCATCTCACACCAGCGACCACTACAACCAACAATACCATGGCTAATATTTGGTAGTTCAATTCCCTTTCCCAAATCAATATGCAGGTGAGGATGGATGAGTGATAGGTAAGGATGGAATGAATGAACGAGTGAGAAAGCGAATGAAGGAGTGAACACGCTATCAGTCAAACCCCTCATAAGACCAGAGGCAGGTTTAAGTAATTCATGGGGAATCAAGAACCTCCTGGCCTTCCCCAAGAATCCCACGTAACTCATCCACCCCCTTATACCAAAGGGTAATTAAAAATAGGAAATAAGCATTTATCCCCTCAAGCCCCCTCTCTTGTGGAATCATAGCCCCCTATAACTCTAGTCCTTGTCCGTCTAGCAGCCAACGATGTATGTATTATTAATAATGATGAAAACATTACATTTCTTGGGCACACTGGCATTTTAATAATTGTTTGGGCACTCTGGCCTCTCAGCAATGTAGCAATACATCATTTAAAATGGGGTTTCGAAACTCAGGGTGTTACATTGTGAGTGAGCTTTAATGGAATAAAATGGGCAGCTTTAGTAAGGTTATCCACCACTACCATAATATAATCATGTTTCTTGTTTGTTTTAGGAAGTTTGGTGATGAAATCCATTGTTACAACTTCCCATTTCCACTCAGGAATGGGTAATGGTTGTAGCAAACCAGCTGGGTGTCTATGCTCAGCCTTTACCTTTTGACACTCCAAACATTTAGCAATAAAATCAACAACTTTTTTCTTCATGCCTGGCCAATAATATTGGCTCTTGACAGTTGCAATAGTTTTTTTTATAACTGGGTTCCTAGCATAAGGTACATTATGCATTTCTCTGAATATCATATTTTTCAATTCCCAAGAATTTGGTACATAGATTCTTCCCTTGTACATGAGAATTTCATCATTTTCTAGCTTATAGTCTTCAATTTTCTGCTGCAAGATACCTTGATGTAATTTTGTTACTAGTTCCTTGTATTGCAAATATGATTTTGCAGCCTCCAAGATTCTAGCTTTCAAATCTGATTGGTACATGATAATGCTTGTGGCATGCAAGTCATGCACTCTTCTATTGAGTAAATCAACCTCCTTGTTCTCTTTCCCTTTGATATGCTTTATATCAAAGTCATATTCACTGAGAAATTCTAACCACCTGTTTTGCCTAGCATTTAGATTTGGATGATCAAATAAATATTTCAGACCATTATGGTCTTTCCTCGGCTTGAACCTTTTCCCCATGAGGTATTTCATCCACTTCCTCAAGGCATGCACTATGGCTGCCAACTCCAAATCATGAGTGGAAGAGTGCCTTTTATGATCCTTCAACTTCCTGGATTCATAACATAAAACAAACCCATTTTGAGTTAGGACTCCACCAAGTCCTCCTTTACATGCATATGTGCATACAATGAAGTCTTCATTTGAATCTGCAATCCTTAAAATTGGAGCACTGGTTAATAATTGCTTCAAGTGTTGGAAACTCTTTTCACAATCCAATGTCCACTAAAACTTCACACCCTTCTTTTGCAAGGAAGTGATTGGGTGTGCAATCTTTGAGAATCCTTAAATAAATCTCCTATAGTATTCTGCAAGGCCCATGAATGATCTGACCTATGTCACATTCTTTGGCACTGACCATCCTCTAATGGATTATATCTTCTCAAGATCCACTGTTATCCCTTCCTCTGAAATGATATGTCCCAAATAATGAATTTGTTTCTGATAAAATGAGCACTTGCTCAATTTGGAATACGATTGATGCTCCCTTAATACTTGTAATACCATCCTCAAGTTTTATTGATCAAACCTCCCACTTCAATCATATGTGGTTGATACTCTGCTTTGATGTTTTCCAGGGCTGCATAGATCCTTGGTACATTTCTGCCCATTTTCTCCACTATTTCATCTTGTTGTACATTGTGAACAATCCTCACTTTTTCACCTCAGTGAGGACAATCTCTATACATATGGTGTCCCTTACAACCCCAACATTGAATAGGTGGTTTCCTTGGCCTTTGACCCCCTCTCTCAATCGTTTTGGTTTCTCTAGAAGTTGGTTGTCCCCGAGGGCTATTTCTAAAGAATGGTGGCTTAGTCTCCTTCTTCCTCTGATCCATATTGAATTTCTTCTTGTCTTCCCAAGTTTTTTGGAAAGTTGGCCTTGCTTTTTGTTGATCATATAGGCATTTAGCTCACCTTATGGTATCCTCCAATGTTTTTGGATCATCATATTGAATTTTTTCACTAATGAATTATGGAAATCCACTCAAATACCTCTGAATCTTAAATGTCTCATCCTTGATGAAAGAAACATACTTCAGCAGTTCTAAAAACATTCTTTCATATTCATATATGGTTATACTCCCATTCTTTCTTTTCATAGTATCTCTTAGTCAAATATTTATTTTCAAAATGTTTCTTGAATTCCTTCCAAGTAACATTTTTCTCTTTAATGTGTTCCAGTTGCACAAGCTAATCCCACGACATGGATTCTTTTCCCTTGAGTTGATAGATGGAAATTCTTCCTTCTACATGAGAAGAATAATTATGCAATTGAAAATACTTTTGTTAGAAAAATAGAACCATGGAGCAATAAAATAAAACAAATGCGGAAATAAAACACAAAAGATGCACAATACAATAGAGACACAGATTTATGTGGTTCACCCAGTGTGGGCTACGTCCACCAGAGAAATTTCCAGGTCCTTCCTTTATTATTATCCAACATATGAAGGGATACAACCTACAACAAACCTGTTGTAACTTCCTCTTCTTTCTCTCACAATCTCCTATCTTAGAATACAATATTCTCCATAAACCATAGATGCAATACATTTCCCTCATAACAGAGGGTTGCCTTCTAGGGAAAAAAACCCTCACATAATTTATATCGTTAGATCTGTGACCTTATAATGAATGGTCCTGATTTACAATGAAATTACAATATACTTTTACAATGATTTTTTTCCTTCAGGGGCCCGCTTGCCCCCGAACCCCCCAGCCAGGAGGATAGCCCCCCCGAACCCCACAGAGGGGGTAACCCCCCTTTTCACTCCCCCACATGGAATATTGTACATACTTCTGGGGTGTAAATACTTCATGGGGTATAAAAACTGCTGAAAACAAAAGACCTATGAATCAGGAAGATAATCAAGCTCCACAATCAACAATCTCCCACTTGGAGATTGATCTCAAAAACTCCACCATTGTTGTATATGCTGGACTTTGAACCTTCTTAGACCTGGAAAATTTCTCATCTTCATCCTCATTCTTGAAGACCAACTGAAACTGAGAAGGAACTCAGTTTCTCCATGGTTACTCCATTTGTTAACATGTCTGCGGGATTCTGGATAGTGTGTATCTTTTCCAACTTCAAATGTCCATCTTCCAAGGTGGATCGTATGAAGTGATACCTCAACTATATATGCTTAGTCTTTGAATGGAAGGTTGAGTTCTTTTCAAAATGAATGGCACTCTCATTGTCACAGTACAAACTGCTATTCTCCTTCTTCTTTCCCAATTCCTCCATAAACCTCTGTAACCAAATCATCTCTTTACTAGCCTCTGTAGTAGCAACATAATTTGCCTCTATTGTTGAAAGTGAAACAACCTTTTGCAGTTTCAAAATCCAACTTACTGTTGTTCCACCTAGAGTGAAACATACCCTGTGGTGCTCCTCCTGCTATCTTTATCACCTGCCATATCTGAATCAACATATCCCTATAGAAAAGTGTCTGAACCTCCAAAACATAATGCATGAGTGGCAGTACCTATCAAATACTTGAGAATCCACTTTACTGCCTCCCAATGTTCTTTACCTGGATTGTTCATATACCTGCTCACAACTCCCACTACATGTTCAATATTTGGTCTTGTGCAAACCATCGCATACATCAAGCTGCCAACTGTTGATGAATAAGGGACCCTGGACATGTATTCTATCTCCTCTTGTGACTTGGGACACATTTCCTTAGTTAATTTGAAATGGGTGGCCAAAGGTGTACTAACTGGTTTTTCATTCTGCATTCTGAACCTCTCCAACACCTTCTCTATGTACTCACCCTGAGACAATGTCAATTTGTGATTTTTCCTGTCTCTTGTTATTCTCATACCAAGGATTTTCTTTCCAACACCCAAATCCTTCATCGCAAATGAATTAGATAATTTCTTCTTGAGCACATTTATATCCTGCATATTAGACCCTGCAATAAGCATGTCATCTACATACAATAGAAAGATAATATAGCTTCCATTTTCTAGCTTTTTGAAATAAACACAGTGATCAGAATGACATCTACTATAACCTTGTTTTATCATAAACCTGTCAAACTTCAAATACCATTGCCTTGGATCTTGCTTTAGGCCATACAAGCTCTTCTTCAACCTGCATACCAAATTCTCCTTCCCTTTGACCTCATACCCCTTTGGTTGCTACATATAAATCTCTTCCTCCAAATCCCCATGGACAAAAGTTGTTTTAACATATAATTGTTCAAGATGCAAATCTTTT
>ML845315.1:34437-44759 GCA_009831015.1 Picea engelmannii
TTCATGCCTTTATCCCACTTCTTTTTGGTGTCTACCTGCATTGCCTCTTCATAACATTCTGGTTCACCAGAATCAGTCAACAATAAATAGTACAATGAAGGAGAGTATCGTTCAGGGGGTATACTTAACCTGATAGATTTTCTAACAACACTTGCAGGTGTTTGAGGTACCCGCTACTCCTGTTGTTGTACATTTTTATTTTCTGGTTCCTTTGGAATTTCTTTTTCAGTGATCTCATCAAGCACTATGTATTCTTGTTTTTCTTTTTCCTGTTTCTTTCCCTGCAATTGATCTTTGTACATGACGTTCTCATTGAATATGACATCTCTACTCCTAATGATTTTGTTATTTTCATAATCCCGTAAGCTATAAACAAAATCATTAACACCATATCCAATAAAGGTACACTTCTTGGATTTTGCCTCAAGCTTTGTTCTATTTTCTTTATCAATATGGAAAAATGATTCACAATCGAAAGTTTTCAAAAAAGAATAGTTTAGCTTTTTTCCTGTCCATGCCTCCTCTGGAATTCTACCATCCAAAGAGCTTGAAGGTCCTCAGTTTATTAAGTAAACAATGGTATCTAAAGCATCTTCCCATAACTGTAAGGGAAAACCAGCATGAAATCTCATACTCCTTGCACGCTCCATGATTGTTCTATTCATCCTTTCTGACACACCATTTTCCTATGGTGTTCTTGGAATTGTCTTCTCTCTATGAATTTCATGGTATGAATAGTAATCATCAAACTCCTTCTCCATGCCCATTGGAGTTTGTTCATTCAATACCCATATGGACATGCATCCCTCTGATCTCATCTTCCTGGCTATAAGCCCCCTGTGCATATTCCATTCCTCTACAGTCTGTGTTTATCCTTATATGATCTAGTTTTTGTTAACTATGAAAAATGTGTAGCCAATAGAACTTTGTCAGCCTAATTGTTTCAACAATTTCATGAAAATATGAACCATTCGGGTTCAATAATGCATCATAATTCTTTCTTCTGATTTACTGAAAATTCAATGCCCAGATCAATTTTCTAGGTGAATAATTATATTATATTGTCCAAGACCTTTCCAATGCCTACTTCCATGCTCAATTCTGATTCTTGAGCAGAAAGTTATGGCCCTTTGAAATTAGTTGGGTCTTAAAATTTACCCTCCACTGTTTGTCCTATAGCTTCCTCATAAAAGCTATGTTTGACGAACGGTTTACACCATTAGAAATATCTCTTAGGGATCTTTCATTTGAGTTGTAGAGACAGAGTGTACCTTGGTACACTCTATTCTCGGGGTTTTTGAGTAGCTAAAAACGTTGTTTATAGCCTCAAAAACATGTTGCAAAAAGATGACCTTCACACAGTATAAAATGTCGCAGAAATTCACTGGTTTTCTGTTGTTGTGGACCATCCAAACAACTTCACGTGCACAAATTTGAACATGTACACCCATATTTATCATGTGCAACAACACCATAAGGTAGCACATGCTCCGCGCACCTATAACCAATGTGGATCACTTCTATGCCACGCAATAACTGGTGCACACTACTTTTGTGTCATGCACTAATATCAACCATGCACAATTTGGGTTCATACACTAATACCTGTTGCATTCAATTCTTGTGGAAAATGCTATTATTTTGCGCTTATTTCACTTTATGTTCTACACCATGCCAAATTTTAGTACGCACCCAGCGTGCACCAGTACTTTGCGCACACCATTAATTAAATTGTCGCGTGATAGGAATATACCTACATTGTGTGCACATCAACAAAATTCCCCTGCGCTCTGCCAATACTTCACACACCATGCATGCCAATATTATGCGTGTGCACACCCAATCCACACCGCGCGGTGCTAAATTTAGTACGCACATCCCCGCACCGTTATTTTTTGTGCATTACGACTCTGCATCGTGCAATGCCAAATTTAAATGCACACACACGTGCACCAATATTTTCCGCACATTACCACTATGCACCGCGCAACGCCAAATTTAAGTGTGCACACTCGTGCCCCAGTATTTTCTGTGCATTACCACTGTGCACCGTGCAACGCCAAATTTAAGTGTGCATACCCGCGCACCAATATTTTCTGCGCATTACCATGCTGCACCGCGCAATGCCAAATTTAAGTGTGCACGTCTGTGCACCATTATTTTTCCACACATCACAAGCTTTTCACTGTGCATCATGCATTTTTAGTGCCCACACTTGCGCACATTCATTTTTATGCACATCAATTCCTCGTGAAATCCACTGCAGAAATTGGGGTTTTTGCCAAACTTTTTCCCAATTTTCACCATAGGCATTATGCAACTATGAAATTTGTTCAATTTCACCCCGATAACACCAATTCAACCTCTGCAACAACAAATAGTTGATGGTTGACATTACTGGAACGAAATTTTCCCAAACTCAATTCACAAATTGAGAATTTTAATCAACTAATCTCTCTCCATCTATCATGGCTTCCCTTTAACTTCAAATTCAACCAATTCCAGGTGTGCATTTGCTAAAACAAATATTAAATTAAGAATATCTCACCACTTGGCCAATTTCTCAATTTTCCCATGAATTTAACAACAGAAATTGGGGCTTTTGCCCAATTCCATGCAATTACTTCTAATTTTTACTATGGACGCTCTGTAACTTGAAATTTCGCAACTCCGAAATCAATTCTCTATGAAATTTCACTTAAATTCAACTTGCTAGACCCATCCATGCTCAGTGTTGAAAACTGGAGCTCTGATACCATATTGTAGCATCCCCAACATCCAATTGGGATATGCCACATAAAAATTTTGAACTTTATACAAAATTAAAACATATACACATAGAAACTTTTGCAGAACTTTATATATAAAACTTTAAATAGACACATTGATCTGAAAAATAGGGGGCTGACTTGTTTTTCTATCCAATCACCCTCTACTCCATTAAAATAAACTTTTCAGGACCTTGCTCAATGTCTTAGTTATGCAAGAAGTTTTATGTGTCAATTTCATGCTTCTTTTAAATGTTTATGTGTGAGTTCTTTGTAAGATTAAATATGTGTTTTAAATAAATACACAACAAACAAATCTTGCAGCAAATATAACCAACAAACTCACAACAATAACAAGATGATAAAGGAGTTCACCCCCAACTGGGCTACATCTCCTTGAGCCTCCATCAATGGACTAGGATCTCTGGGATTAGTTTGTCAAAGATTATTTTACAAGATGCTTCTCAAATCCAATGGAATTACTGACTATACCATTGGTTTCAGAATACATAAAAACCCAAAAAATGACTAATAGAACTCTGAAAACGGATCATGGCTCATCCGGGCATGACCTCTTCTACATGTGGCCTTGAGCTTCCATGAGATTCCTTGTGGAAAAAACACCTGTAAAGGTCCTCAAATTCCTCTGAAACCTATCCCAATGTGTTCAGAGCATAACAATTAGACAAAAATGTCTATTCAGTCACAGAAAACAGACTTGGGCTCATCTGAGCATGACCTCCATCAATGGGGGCCCTAAGTTCCCTGGAGCTCTCTGAAACTTCAATGGTGAAAAACCTGCAAAATAAGTCTTCAAATTCCTTTGAAAACAGTGCCAATGGATTCAGAACATCCAAAAACCCCTAGTTGGGCTTTTTCGGCACCTCATTTGGCCAAAAAATGAAGAAGTTAGGCCTCCTTCAAGCTTGTTGTCTCTGGTTCACCAAAATGCACCTTTGTGCGTCCAACCTAGCCCTCGTGCATTTTTCCATGCTAAAACCTAGCACCAAGCACATAACCAAAAACCCTGCGCAACTGTAGGACGGTTAGGGAACCTAGCCCCCTAACCGCAAGCTGTTGGGCATATGGGTCATATGACCGCACCTCCGCACATAAAAGGGGCTAAAATCCAAATCGTATGGATAAGTGCCAAGTGTCTAGGCACGCGGGGCTATGATTCTAGTTGAAATGTGCATGCGAGTGGTCATATGGTTATGCGTATGTGAATGGGGGCTGGGGCTTAGCCCCAGCCCTGTCCACGCCCAAACTATAATATAAATCAAATTTAAATAAATTCGAAACCATATATATAACAAGAACTATTGCGTGGACTATTGGTATCCCACACCGTGTGAAGGCGCTCCACCTTGGCAGGAGGTCTGGGGTTCGACCCCCATGGACTCCATATAATTTTGAATGACCAAACCAAAAACGGTGCCAAGTGGCAGCCCATGTTTGGGCCACGTGGCACCATCCCACTTGCCAAAGACATACCACATGTCAAGAAATGATTCGACCACCCAACTACCAACTATCCGCCAACTAAGCCCTGCCACATCAGCATACGGCCCTGCCACGTCATCGTACGACCCTGCCACATCAGCAATTGTACGGACTGTACAGTCAACAATTTTTTTTGTTGTTTGACAATTTGAAAATAACATGATATCTCACTCATCTGACATCTGTTTGAACTCGTTTGAGTTGCATTGGGTTCATGATGACGAGGCCTACGCACCCATTCGATTTGAAGCGATTCCAAACATTTCATTTTTGGGCTAAATTTTGACCCTTGGTCCAGATTCTGATCACACATACATTCTACAAATGCACATATTCATACAGAATAATAATAAAAAAACACATGCAACACACAAAGGAAAAACCCATAAAAATAAACGCATAAATAATAATGCAACACGTAATTTAGCACACAATTGACACTTATCTTGGTAAAAATATCACCAACTGCGTGCAGAACTTACATGAACCTACCAGTCTTAGACCATGCTACTCATCACTCTGAGCGGTGGGTCACCCCCGAGTTGGGACTAAACTCCACCCAGGTAAAGGGATTCCTAACCAGACTGATGTATCTTAGGCAACAAGAAAAACTCTATCACAGGTGCCAACTCAAACTAACAGCCTACAGTCCCCCATTCCCCACATGTCTGTCCCACCCTAGGAAGTGTTCCCCTTCTCTGCTCAACAGTCATTCGGTTGCACCCCTTCCTTTCTGAGGCTTTAGCAACATGCCGGATAGGAAGTCTCGGAGCCCTGTAGTTGCAGTTTGACACCTTCGGGATATCAATTCCCAACAATTCTCTCACCTAGAGAGAATTTCTCACGAGCCTGACAACCCGCCTCTTCAATATCCCACAGGCCTACCATCCCACTTCTTTTGTCCAACTCTTATTCTAACCAGGTACAGATACATGTATAGGTACATGTACGGCTACATGTACATGTATAGATACGAGTACAAATACAGGTACATGTACATGTACATGTATGAGTATGGATACAGGTACAAGTATAGGTACAGGAAGGTACAAAGGACAGTTGAATGAGTGAGTGAATGATGATGGAATGATTAGGAAAATGAACTAAGTCCAAACTATATGTATGCATGTTCCCAACTTGACACTTGTCATGTTGAGGACTACTTTGGCCCACTTGTCCCCATCCTTAGAACTTTAGGATAAAACAATTATCCATACTTTATACTTTAAGGAATATTAATATAATATTCATTTTTGGCTTAAGCTCCCTAGCTTAGCCCCTTATCCTTAACTTTTAGCCCCCTTTCCCTAACTAGTGGAGTTTAGTCCCCCATACTCTTTTATCGTGGTTGGTCTACACGTAATGATGTATATATTAATGATAAGACATATACAAAAATAGGCTCACTGGCATTTAGCGTCTAGGCTCTCCGGCCTAATTCAACACATAAGCCTCCTAGTTTATAATAACTAGCTCACCAACCTATAAAGCACAACATATACACAAAGGCTTCCTGACCTCAAAATCGCGTGCACTTAGTTTGTTGCGCGTGGTATCTTGGAATGTGCACACTTCATCATTTTAGTGTGCATTACATGTGTGCACTATACCATGGAAGGAGCATGCAAAATGATATCAAACAATTCACCAACTTAATTACATTTTCATTTACATTTACAGTTGGGGTTTGGCCTAGGGGTATTACAAATTTTACATTATCTAAATGAAAAAACATTTTCTTTCTTATATAGTGTTTTTTGGAGCATGTTTAGCCCGATGTTGGTAGTAGTGGCGTTGCAAAAATGCCATTGATTCCTGACGTGGACCCTCATATACCTGCCAAGCTATTTAGTTATCCACCTTCCACACCTCTAGATGGGATCCATGACATGCACCCCCAGGAAACCACACAGCCAGGCTCTGGAGGTGGTGATAGAGATGATCCTAATGATGTGGATTATATGGTTTCATTTCCTGGAGCGAAACATGTTACCAGCATGGGGAACCTTCCATGCAAATTTATGGTCAACGAGGAAGGAATTACATTAAAGCAAATAAGACTCCCAAGTAGTTTTTAATATTTTAATTGTTTCATGTTGTCTATCTCAAATATAAATCATCTAGATTATTATTTTGAAATTAATGATGATATCTTTTTGCATGTAGGAAATGACCATTTTTATAGGCACTTGGAGACCAAGGCATTGGTGATTTACGGTTCAACCATATGCACGAGGTGGAATTCCCTAAATTCCAATCTCAAAAAAGAACTTATGGATTATCTTGAAGGCCTCTTTGGAGTAGACACCTATAAAAAAGTGGCCACCTCCTTAGTTGGCCAATATTTAAAATCTACGCGAGATGTGTATAGGGTTCACTTGCAAAATAACCATAGGTATGAGCGTCCTCCTGTGGTTCCAAAGAGGGAGTGGAAGGCGCTCATTGAGGATGTAAATGAAAAAAAATGAGAAAATAAGGAAAAACACCAGCTGGTACCCCAAGGTAAATTACATTTTGAATTCAATACCTTTAATTTTCTTTAGATCTAAATAAAAGTATGGTATATAACATACTTGAAACTTTTGATGATAGGTTTCCTGACACTTCGAAGGAAACCAAAGCAAGGATTTCCAAACATGGCCAACACAAGCTAGGCCATGGAGGCTACATGAATTTACAGTAATGAATCGTAGGTACCCAAACATCTTAACAATATTATTTGTATCGCCTTCCAACTTTCAGGTAATTGCATCCAATAACTTTAAAAATACATACTCTTATGAAATGGAGGGCAATGAATTCAAAACTGAAACCATGGAGCAAGACCTCTAGATTGGTTACAGGTACGACTATCAAGCTGTCGTCGAACATAAAAAAATCATGGGGCAAACCCCACGATCCAGTTTGCAGGATAAGGTAAATAAAAATAGATGCACATTAACCTTTCATTACTTATAAAATACATTCATGTTTCATATCGTCTACAAATTTAATATGTTACTTTTTTTTAATCAGGGGAGCATCACTATAAATGAGACCATTAGTATTGGAGAGCAATGCATTGATAGTGTATTTCCGCAACAACATGGTGCTCCCAAGAATCCCCATTCTAATGGGGTTGATCCCCACAATTTTCCTACAACTGAGACCCACGACGATAATATGGTTGTATATTAATCATATGCTTAATAACTTCGTAGTTATAAATTTTGTACTTGTAATTTTTTTTACTTATACATTTATGATTGTGTCCTTATAAATTTTACGGTTTCAATGGTACAGAATGTCATACTTGAGGATCCTACACCCGAAGAGGAGTACAAGGAAACCATTCCAACGGTGTCGACTAGTGCACTAGGTAAATCATTACATTGCATGGGTTTTTTTAAATATTACTGAACTACTTCAATGATATTTAAAAATTGGCCATATAAATTTAATATTTATTTTTTTTGTAGGAGATGCCACCTCATAGTGGCCTGCACGTTGTGAGTACGAGACCATGAATGACTTGTGTGATAAGACTCAAGCACAATAAATTGTTGAAGAGCCCCCAGAAAATGAAGACATAGTTGTTGATGATTTAATTAAGAACTGGAAAGCATATAAGAGGCCTAAAAAAATGATGATGTATAATATTATTATAATACATATCGATGTGCATATAACTAGTATACTTTGAACATTTTTTGGATGATAAAACTCATTTATAAAAACTATTTTTTATGACATATTCCTTTGAATGAGTTCTTGCATACTTTTTGTTGCATTGCCTTTGAATGATTTATTGCATACTTTCTTATACTTATGTTAGTTAAAAGTGAAATATAGATGGTTAGTAAAATATGGATAGAGAGATAAAACAAATCCAATTATATTAATTTGTAGTACTTATGTTCAAAGAAAAAGGAAATCAAACAACTTTGTACTTATTTTATCTTATCTTTTTTTTCTTATCTTTGCAATCACTTTTTATCACTTTTGAATATTTTTAATGCATATTCTCTAGTAGAATATAGATTGGGTATTGGGGAATTGAGAGTGACGTGAGGAAGAGGGGAGGGGCCATAGGATCTTCCACCTTCATGTGGTTCGCCCTGTTCAATAGAGAATAATTTATTAGATCTGTTTAATCGTGGAGAAAACCTCCCTCGATCCAATGAAGCAACAACATAGTCAATGTTGAATTCGTTGCTTCTCCTTAAGACCAAGGGAGGTTTGCTCCAAGATTAGATGGCTCTAATAAATTATTCTTGAAACCAAGAGGATATTATTCAAGAGTTATATTTAGTTATATATCTATAGCTTTTGTAGTTTTTTCTCATCGAGTAAATCCATGTTTGAATCTAGGATGATGAGGGGTTAGTCCAAAAAGAAGGCTTATAAAGTGCTTCGAACCACTGTCAAGGTATGTTCTGACATTCTCATAAAAATGCATCTTAGAGTAAATAATGCTACCAATATGAGGTGTATTCATTTTATATATATTTATGGAGGTTGAATGATTTGGCATTGCAGGTATTAGACAAACATAATGATGGATGAGTTGCGATCAGGGGAGGTATGTTATCTAAATCATTTTAATGACTACTTAATTTGAATATGTTTCAAGTACCTTGAATGGGACCTCATATTTCGTAATTTTATTGTTTCTTGAGCGTTTTAATATTTTATACATTTGAATTATTTCTTACATTGATAGTTTGACACCCAATATAAATTAGAAGACATGAAGAAAATCACCAAGGATTGGGAAACAAAAGCAAAGGGTTACACAAAGAAGTTATAAGAAATCTTTTGGTGTAGATCTTAGAGGTAACACATTGGCCTTCGTGTTTTTGTTGACCTAGAAGCCTTCCTTTGTGTGTTTTTTGATCTAGAGCCTTCATTGTGTGTTACCAAATGGTTTAAAAAATAACTCTTTCTTTGTGGTTATAGTATTTATTTCACAGAACACCATGGTTAAAGAAAAATCTAGTTATGTTGCAATAATAAGTTGTCAATCTAGGGCTTGTAGGATATTTTTGTTGTGGATATATGCTTCTTGAACTCAAAACAATAAACATGTACACTTAATTTATTATAGAAGATATTCAATAAACATATTAACACTTAAACAATAAACATATTCACACTCAAAGAAATTGTGATGAACCATTTCAACTTCAAAGATAAAGAGTAAAACATAATTGTTGTTTTCCATGAGTTCCATGAGTCATATTATAGTCTTTCAAGTCTTAATCTTCTGCCTATAGATTGCTAACAACCCATACAAAACCAATCTACTAGGGAAATTCATCCCATGGGCTCTATGTGGTTCATTAATGAGCAATTGAAGGCCATATGGGTCATATTCTCAGCTCCATGATTGTCTCTCATATATTGGGTCACTCTTATTCCTTGGCTTGCATGTGCCTATTGGTTGATTGGTTGGGACAAAAACCAAGATTTCTTTCACTAGAAATGGTGCACCCCTCTATTCCTTATCTTGTAGATTTACCTTCATTACCTCTTGCAACTCTCGGTTTCCACTGACTTGGATAATCCATGATCATTGAGTACTCTTAGGATAGGAAATAATATAAGGCTAGGAGTCCCAAATTTTATAATGATTATGTCCCCATGATGCATGTGATTAAAGTTTAGAGATATTGGGCTCCATATTACCTTTCAATGGCATTTATGACAAATTCCACACAAGAGTTACACATCCAAGCATATAGAGACTCCTTGTGAGTTGGGATTGGTGCAAGGGTATGATGGAAAATAAACTTTCATGAAATATTCCCATATCTTCACTCATAATATATCCATGCAAATTTCTCCACCTTCTTGAGACCAAATATTCATTTGTGAAATTCCACCTTCCACCATTTCACATGTTATCTTCCATTAATTTAGGTTACTCAAAATTCACAATTCATGAACATGCATATCCTTTGTCATGATATTGCTTCTGAACTTAATATTAGATTTTTTGAAGCAATGTTACCATCACTCTCCCTTCAACCCTTATGCCAACATTGAATCTTCTTCTTGAATGGACCTTTC
>ML845315.1:44859-62309 GCA_009831015.1 Picea engelmannii
AATTGCATGGAATTGGGCAAAAGCCCCAATTTCTGTTGTTAAATTCATGGGAAAATTGAGAAATTGGCCAAGTGGTGAGATATTCTTAATTTAATATTTGTTTTAGCAAATGCACACCTGGAATTGGTTGAATTTGAAGTTAAAGGGAAGCCATGATAGATGGAGAGAGATTAGTTGATTAAAATTCTCAATTTGTGAATTGAGTTTGGGAAAATTTCGTTCCAGTAATGTCAACCATCAACTATTTGTTGTTGCAGAGGTTGAATTGGTGTTATCGGGGTGAAATTGAACAAATTTCATAGTTGCATAATGCCTATGGTGAAAATTGGGAAAAAGTTTGGCAAAAACCCCAATTTCTGCAGTGGATTTCACGAGGAATTGATGTGCATAAAAATGAATGTGCGCAAGTGTGGGCACTAAAAATGCATGATGCACAGTGAAAAGCTTGTGATGTGTGGAAAAATAATGGTGCACAGACGTGCACACTTAAATTTGGCATTGCGCGGTGCAGCATGGTAATGCGCAGAAAATATTGGTGCGCGGGTATGCACACTTAAATTTGGCGTTGCACGGTGCACAGTGGTAATGCACAGAAAATACTGGGGCACGAGTGTGCACACTTAAATTTGGCGTTGCGCGGTGCATAGTGGTAATGTGCGGAAAATATTGGTGCACGTGTGTGTGCATTTAAATTTGGCATTGCACGATGCAGAGTCGTAATGCACAAAAAATAACGGTGCGGGGATGTGCGTACTAAATTTAGCACCGCGCGGTGTGGATTGGGTGTGCACACGCATAATATTGGCATGCATGGTGTGTGAAGTATTGGCAGAGCGCAGGGGAATTTTGTTGATGTGCACACAATGTAGGTATATTCCTATCACGCGACAATTTAATTAATGGTGTGCGCAAAGTACTGGTGCACGCTGGGTGCGTACTAAAATTTGGCATGGTGTAGAACATAAAGTGAAATAAGCGCAAAATAATAGCATTTTCCACAAGAATTGAATGCAACAGGTATTAGTGTATGAACCCAAATTGTGCATGGTTGATATTAGTGCATGACACAAAAGTAGTGTGCACCAGTTATTGCGTGGCATAGAAGTGATCCACATTGGTTATAGGTGCGCGGAGCATGTGCTACCTTATGGTGTTGTTGCACATGATAAATATGGGTGTACATGTTCAAATTTGTGCACGTGAAGTTGTTTGGATGGTCCACAACAACAGAAAACCAGTGAATTTCTGCGACATTTTATACTGTGTGAAGGTCATCTTTTTGCAACATGTTTTTGAGGCTATAAACAACGTTTTTAGCTACTCAAAAACCCCGAGAATAGAGTGTACCAAGGTACACTCTGTCTCTACAACTCAAATGAAAGATCCCTAAGAGATATTTCTAATGGTGTAAACCGTTCGTCAAACATAGCTTTTATGAGGAAGCTATAGGACAAACAGTGGAGGGTAAATTTTAAGACCCAACTAATTTCAAAGGGCCATAACTTTCTGCTCAAGAATCAGAATTGAGCATGGAAGTAGGCATTGGAAAGGTCTTGGACAATATAATATAATTATTCACCTAGAAAATTGATCTGGGCATTGAATTTTCAGTAAATCAGAAGAAAGAATTATGATGCATTATTGAACCCGAATGGTTCATATTTTCATGAAATTGTTGAAACAATTAGGCTGACAAAGTTCTATTGGCTACACATTTTTTATAGTTAACAAAAACTAGATCATATAAGGATAAACACAGACTGTAGAGGAATGGAATATGCACAGGTGGCTTATAGCCAGGAAGATGAGATCAGAGGGATGCATGTCCATATGGGTATTGAATGAACAAACTCCAATGGGCATGGAGAAGGAGTTTGATGATTACTATTCATACCATGAAATTCGTAGAGAGAAGACAATTCCAAGAACACCATAGGAAAATGGTGTGTCAGAAAGGATGAATAGAACAATCATGGAGCGTGCAAGGAGTATGAGATTTCATGTTGGTTTTCCCTTACAGTTATGGGAAGATGCTTTAGATACCATTGTTTACTTAATAAACAGAGGACCTTCAAGCTCTTTGGATGGTATAATTCCAAAGGAGGCATGGACAGGAAAAAAGATAAACTATTCTTTTTTGAAAACTTTCGATTGTGAATCATTTTTCCATATTGATAAATAAAATAGAACAAAGCTTGAGGCAAAATCCAAGAAGTGTACCTTTATTGGATATGGTGTTAATGATTTTGTTTATCGCTTACAGGATTATGAAAATAACAAAATCATTAGGAGTAGAGATGTCATATTCAATGAGAACGTCATGTACAAAGATCAATTGCAGGGAAAGAAACAGGAAAAATAAAAACAAGAATACATAGTGCTTGATGAGATCACTGAAAAAGAAATTCCAAAGGAACCAGAAAATAAAAATGTACAACAACAGGAGCAACGGGTACCTCAAACACCTGCAAGTGTTGTTAGAAAATCTATCAGGTTAAGTATACCCCCTAAACGATACTCTCCTTCATTGTACTATTTATTGTTGACTGATTCTGGTGAACCAGAATGTTATGAAGAGGCAATGCAGGTAGACACCAAAAAGAAGTGGGAGCAAGGCATGAAAGAGGAAATGGATTCCTTGGTAAATAACCATACTTGGGACTTGGTTCAGTTTCCTGCAGGAAAAAGAGCATTGCAGAATAAATGGGTTTACAAGTTGAAGGAAGAAGATGGAGGAATAAAGTGGTACAAGGCTAGACTTGTTGTAAAGGGGTTTACACAAAAGAAAGGTATAGATTTTGATGAAATATTTTCTCCTGTTGTTAAAATGACTTCAATTAGGACTATTTTAAGTCTTGTGGCAGTAGAAGATTTGCATCTTGAACAATTAGATGTTAAAACAAATTTTGTCCATGGGGATTTGGAGGAAGAGATTTATATGTAGCAACCACAGGGGTATGAGGTCAAAGGGAAGGAGAATTTGGTATGCAGGTTGAAGAAGAGCTTGTATGGCCTAAAGCAAGATCCAAGGCAATGGTATTTGAAGTTTGACATGTTTATGATAAAACAAGGTTATAGTAGATGTCATTATTATCACTGTGTTTATTTCAAAAAGCTAGAAAATGGAAGCTATATTATCTTGCTATTGTATGTAGATGACATGCTTATTGCAGGGTCTAATATGCAGGATATAAATGTGCTCAAGAAGAAATTATCTAATTCATTTGCGATGAAGGATTTGGGTGTTGGAAAGAAAATCCTTGGTATGAGAATAATAAGAGACAGGAAAAATCACAAATTGACATTGTCTTAGGGTGAGTACATAGAGAAGGTGTTGGAGAGGTTTAGAATGCAGAATGAAAAACTAGTTAGTACACCTTTGGCCACCCATTTCAAATTAACTAAGGAAATGTGTCCCAAGTCACAAGAGGAGATAGAATACATGTCCAGG
The DNA here is from genome assembly GCA_009831015.1 of Picea engelmannii. Lineage (NCBI taxonomy): Eukaryota > Viridiplantae > Streptophyta > Pinopsida > Pinales > Pinaceae > Picea > Picea engelmannii. The sequence continues at coordinate 48,311 of ML845315.1, forward strand.
GTCACTTATTCATCAATAGTTGGTAGCTTGATGTATGTGATGGTTTGCACAAGACTAGATATTGAACATGTAGTGGGAGTTGTGAGCAGGTATATGAACAATCCAGGTAAAGAACATTGGGAGGCAGTAAAGTGGATTCTTAGGTATTTGATAGGTACTGCCACTCATGCATTATGTTTTGGAGGTTCATACACTTTTCTATAGGGATATGTTGATTCAGATATGGCAGGTGATAAAGATAGCAGGAGCAACACCACAGGGTATGTTTTTACTCTAGGTGGAACAACAGTAAGTTGGATTTTGAAACTGCAAAAGGTTGTTTCACTTTCAACAATAGAGGCAAATTATGTTGCTACTATAGAGGCTAGTAAAGAGATGATTTGGTTACAGAGGTTTATGGAGGAATTGGGAAAGAAGAAGGAGAATAACAGTTTGTACTGTGACAATGAGAGTGCCATTCATTTTGAAAAGAACTCAACCTTCCATTCAAAGACTAAGCATATACAGTTGAGGTATCACTTCATACGATCCACCTTCGAAGATGGACATTTGAAGTTGGAAAAGATACACACTATCCAGAATCCCGCAGACATGTTAACAAATGGAGTAACCATGGAGAAACTGAGTTCCTTCTCAGTTTCAGTTGGTCTTCAAGAATGAGGATGAAGATGAGAAATTTGCCAGGTCCAAGAAGGTTCAAAGTCCAGCATATACAACAATGGTGGAGTTTTTGAGATCAGTCTCCAAGTGGGAGATTGTTGATTGTGGAGCTTGATTATCTTCCTGATTCATAGGTCTTTTGTTTTCAGCAGTGTTTATACCCCATGAAGTATTTACACCCCAGAAGTATGTACAATCTTCCATGTGGGGGAGTGAAAAGGGGGGTTACCCCCTCTGTGGGGTTCGGGGGGGCTATCCTCCTGGCTGGGGGGTCCGGGGGCAAGCGGGCCCCTGAAGGAAAAAATTCATTGTAAAAGTATATTGTAATTTCATTGTAAATATGGACCATTCATTATAAGGTCACAGATCTAACGGTATAAATTATGTGAGGGTTTTTTTCCCTAGAAGGCAACCCTATGTTATGAGGGAAATGTATTGCATCTATGGTTTATGGAGAATATTGTATTCTGAGATAGGAGATTGTGAGAGAAAGAAGAGGAATTTACAATAGGTTTGTTGTAGGTTGTATCCCTTCATATGCTGGATAATAATAAAGGACGGACCTGGAAATTTCTCTGGTGGACGTAGCCCACACTGGGTGAACCACGTAAATTTGTGTCTCTATTGTATTGTGTATCTTTTGTGTTTTATTTCCGCATTTGTTTTATTTTATTGCTCCACGGTTCTATTTTTCTAACAAAAGTATTTTCAATTGCATAATTATTCTTCTCATGTAGAAGGAAGAATTTCCATCTATCAACTCAAGGGAAAAGAGTCCATGTCATGGGATTAGCTTGTGCAACTGGAACACATTAAAGAGAAAAATGTTACTTGGAAGGAATTCAAGAAATATTTTGAAAATAAATATTTGACTAAGAGATACTATGAAAAGAAAGAATGGGAGTATAACCATATATGAATATGAAAGAATGTTTTTAGAACTGCTGAAGTATGTTTCTTTCATCAAGGATGAGACATTTAAGATTCAGAGGTATTTGAGTGGATTTCCATAATTCATTAGTGAAAAAATTCAATATGATGATCCAAAAACATTGGAGGATACCATAAGGTGAGCTAAATGCCTATATGATCAACAAAAAGCAAGGCCAACTTTCCAAAAAACTTGGGAAGACAAGAAGAAATTCAATATGGATCAGAGGAAGAAGGAGACTAAGCCACCATTCTTTAGAAATAGCCCTCGGGGACAACCAACTTCTAGAGAAACCAAAACGATTGAGAGAGGGGGTCAAAGGCCAAGGAAACCACCTATTCAATGTTGGGGTTGTAAGGGACACCATATGTATAGAGATTGTCCTCACTGAGGTGAAAAAGTGAGGATTGTTCACAATGTACAACAAGATGAAATAGTGGAGAAAATGGGCAGAAATGTACCAAGGATCTATGCAGCCCTGGAAAACATCAAAGCAGAGTATCAACCACATATGATTGAAGTGGGAGGTTTGATCAATAAAACTTGAGGATGGTATTACAAGTATTAAGGGAGCATCAATCGTATTCCAAATTGAGCAAGTGCTCATTTTATCAGAAACAAATTCATTATTTGGGACATATCATTTCAGAGGAAGGGATAACAGTGGATCTTGAGAAGATATAATCCATTAGAGGATGGTCAGTGCCAAAGAATGTGACATAGGTCAGATCATTCATGGGCCTTGCAGAATACTATAGGAGATTTATTTAAGGATTCTCAAAGATTGCACACCCAATCACTTCCTTGCAAAAGAAGGGTGTGAAGTTTTAGTGGACATTGGATTGTGAAAAGAGTTTCCAACACTTGAAGCAATTATTAACCAGTGCTCCAATTTTAAGGATTGCAGATTCAAATGAAGACTTCATTGTATGCACATATGCATGTAAAGGAGGACTTGGTGGAGTCCTAACTCAAAATGGGTTTGTTTTATGTTATGAATCCAGGAAGTTGAAGGATCATAAAAGGCACTCTTCCACTCATGATTTGGAGTTGGCAGCCATAGTGCATGCCTTGAGGAAGTGGATGAAATACCTCATGGGGAAAAGGTTCAAGCCGAGGAAAGACCATAATGGTCTGAAATATTTATTTGATCATCCAAATCTAAATGCTAGGCAAAACAGGTGGTTAGAATTTCTCAGTGAATATGACTTTGATATAAAGCATATCAAAGGGAAAGAGAACAAGGAGGTTGATTTACTCAATAGAAGAGTGCATGACTTGCATGCCACAAGCATTATCATGTACCAATCAGATTTGAAAGCTAGAATCTTGGAGGCTGCAAAATCATATTTGCAATACAAGGAACTAGTAACAAAATTACATCAAGGTATCTTGCAGCAGAAAATTGAAGACTATAAGCTAGAAAATGATGAAATTCTCATGTACAAGGGAAGAATCTATGTACCAAATTCTTGGGAATTGAAAAATATGATATTCAGAGAAATGCATAATGTACCTTATGCTAGGAACCCAGTTATAAAAAAAACTATTGCAACTGTCAAGAGCCAATATTATTGGCCAGGCATGAAGAAAAAAGTTGTTGATTTTATTGCTAAATGTTTGGAGTGTCAAAAGGTAAAGGCTGAGCATAGACACCCAGCTGGTTTGCTACAACCATTACCCATTCCTGAGTGGAAATGGGAAGTTGTAACAATGGATTTCATCACCAAACTTCCTAAAACAAACAAGAAACATGATTATATTATGGTAGTGGTGGATAACCTTACTAAAGCTGCCCATTTTATTCCATTAAAGCTCACTCACAATGTAACACCCTGAGTTTCGAAACCCCATTTTAAATGATGTATTGCTACATTGCTGAGAGGCCAGAGTGCCCAAACAATTATTAAAATGCCAGTGTGCCCAAGAAATGTAATGTTTTCATCATTATTAATAATACATACATCGTTGGCTGCTAGACGGACAAGGACTAGAGTTATAGGGGGCTATGATTCCACAAGAGAGGGGGCTTGAGGGGATAAATGCTTATTTCCTATTTTTAATTACCCTTTGGTATAAGGGGGTGGATGAGTTACGTGGGATTCTTGGGGAAGGCCAGGAGGTTCTTGATTCCCCATGAATTACTTAAACCTGCCTCTGGTCTTATGAGGGGTTTGACTGATAGCGTGTTCACTCCTTCATTCGCTTTCTCACTCGTTCATTCATTCCATCCTTACCTATCACTCATCCATCCTCACCTGCATATTGATTTGGGAAAGGGAATTGAACTACCAAATATTAGCCATGGTATTGTTGGTTGTAGTGGTCGCTGGTGTGAGATGCGTTCACCTATGTCCATCATTGTTCACAACTGCGAGTCTTGAGAGTTACAACATCGATATTCTAGACCAGTTGCATTGGAGCCCAGAATAAGGAGAAGGACTGCCTGAGTGACTGCGTGGCAGAGAAGGGTGGATGTCCATTCTCTTGGGTGGTGCAAGCTGGGTAGAAGAGAGTTGGGTACTTGGATTGCTGTGAGTGTTGGGAAAGCCTGTGAGAGCTTGAGTGCTGACTAGTTTGGGAAGCCAAGTAACACCCTAGAACCTTCCTTATGGATTCATATCCCTAGCTCGGGGGTGACACTATTGTTGAGTTTTGGGAACAGTAGTGTCTACAGTTGGGTGGAACATCCTTGGTCTGCAACCATTTGGTGTCTTATTTTATAAAGATAAGTGCTCTCTATTATGGTATTATATACCTATATATGAATGTATTATGCTCTGTATTTATTTATCATTTGATTACATCTTTAGAATATGCATGCTTACTGGTTATTGTTGTGCATGTGATTAAATCATTTTCTTTTATGCATCCTTATTAATTTAAAAAGGTATTGGTAAGAGAAAGAAGTCCTAGGGTGGGCTTGAAGGTGGCGTAACCCATCCTGTGGGTGGCTGGGTATGTTACAGTTTGGTATCAGAGCTTCTGGTTGAAACACTGGGCTGGTATGGGCCGGGTTTGTTGGTTAGAGTCTCGTGATCGAGATCGAATTCTGACCATGAAATTTAAAAGATGAGGAGGAATGGTGTTGCATATTCTATGCAAGAGCTATAATGTCAGAGGTCCTTTGGGAGGGTTCGAAGGTTCGTGACTGTCCCCTTCGAAATCGGGAGTGATCACCACTGTGGGATCAAGAAAGATCTGGGATCATTGGATCAGAGGGCATATGAACAAGGGTTGTCCAATGAAAGCGAAGGAAAGGTTAAGTCACAACCCCGAGATCCCATTGGAGAGAGATATCGATGACCAGGAGGCATTGTGGGGGCCCAGGTTGCATGGGAGTTAACTCCCCAAGGCGATCTCGCAATCCAAACCACGGTTTCACCAAGGGGTTACGTGTCAGCGTCGAAATAATTGCGGGGTGAAAGGTGGGTTACTCCAAACTGCTGATGCGTGCCCTGACAAATTGAAAGTCATTTAGTGATGTGACATGATAGTGCTCAAACCATCAAAACTTTGAAGAGTCGAAGTAGATCCAGACTGTTGATCGAGGTGGATGTGTGGCAGGATATCCTGCACTCTAGCATATAACCACTTCGGAAGAAAGACAGATGAAAAAATCCATAACTCCCAAAGGCCCGAAGCCCAGAGTTCATCTGGACCATCCATCAAAAAAGACATGCGGTGCTAGATCTCTCACTTTGGAGACTTAGTACTCTAGAAGGTTTTGCAGAGCGAAGTACTAGGGCAAGAATTACCTGAATTCTCGAAGTAATTGAGGACCATTGATCTCAAATCAACAAGAGCCCTTGATCTATGCAACAATATCTCCTGAAGTCCTGAAGTCGAGGGTTAATACATACCATCCGATAAGGGAGACACACGTCGACAGATTGGCCATTTTGGGAATTTAGAGTTTGGGAGAATTGGAAGTTTGCTAGTGTGGAAACTCCCGAAGCCCGAAGAGCCGAAGTGGTGGGGCATGATGGACCCCCAAAATTTCAAAGTAGTGTGGCTTGCGGACATCACCCGGGATGATATGGACACATGGGATGTGTGCCACGTGTCCACTTATAGTATTTCACCAAGTGGTGACAAATCATGCAGTCCGGAGACTGGGCACTCCAGAGGAAAAATATGTGACAGTTGGCATTGGTCCAAGAACTCCAGAAGAGCCGAAGAGATTCATAACCATTAATATATGGGAGGACACACATCAGCAGATTGTTAGCTCCAGGTAAAATCATTCCGGGAAGAAGCAAGAAAGGAAAGTTGAAACTTCTGAAGGCCAGAGTCCCGAAGTGGACTAGAGACGTTGATTTGAGGAGGACGCATGGTGCCTGATCCTGAACTTTGGGTACGGAGTACTCCGGGGGAAAGCGGAGGTCTAAAGTGCCGAACTCCCTAAGCGTGGAGTCCCGAAGTGGATATCGATCATTGATCGTGAATGAGGACGAGGATCATTGATCAGGTCCTAGTTGAAGGTTCTGAAGCCCTAGATAAGAACTTTTTCAGGTAAGCATAGGGTCATGAACATGGTCACATGCAGTTGATAGCTGAGGCAAGAAGGGATAATGGCCAAATTGGTTGTTTTTGAGACATAAAAGTGCTAAGGAAGGATTTATCCGCAGTTTCTAGTCGTGGTCACCTGGGAGGGTGGTTTGAAAGAAGCGCTTGTGCAGAATTGAATTTTGTATCGGATGAAGGATAACATGGAAGTGTTATACGATGCAGATTGATACATCTATGTTCTTCATGAATTGAAAAAAAGAAGAGAGACCTGTAACATGGTTTGACAATTTTTTTTTATCATATACATAATTCTAACAAAATGGTCACTTGCACATTTTGCAAAATTAAGGGGTTTAAACACATCCGCTCAAAATGTGTATTGAAGAAATGGAAGAAGGCGAGGGAGCCTCCATCCATGATAAGGAGGCCAAAGGCTAGAATACCAGAGTTGGTAATGCAGAGACAGAGTCCAATGGACGCAAGGGGAAAGGAGAGCAGGAAACATTAATATAAATTGTAAGAAGCCTTAAAATAGAAGTGCAGAGCTACAAAGCAGACAATGAGAGAATGATGAGAGAGAAAAGTCAGATAGATGCTCGAGTGTTGTAGAGCTTAAATCAATTGTAGAGGAAAACAAATAAGGGATCAAACTCAAAACAAGAGGAATAAGGCAGGTTTCATGAAATAAGAGAGGATCGTGGAGGAGCTGGTTATTCGAGAAGTGCCAGTAGAACTCATAGACATTGCTCACCTCCTTACTCAAAAATAAATTTTTATGCATCGAAAGATCCCGTAAGTAGTCTAGAGGTGTCCCCTGTTAGGTACCAGAGAAGAAGATAGGAAGTGGACAGTTTGCAAAGAGAGTTGAGGAAGCTTAAGCCACCCTCCTTTGATGGTGAAAGAGAAAGGGAAGACGATGACGAAGCATGGTTACTTGGACTCGGGAGATATTTTCAATTTCATAACTATTCATCAAACTTAGAATCCATGATTTCCACCTACCATTTACACGGGAAAGTTGCAATGTGGTGGGATCAACTTAAGCAAGTTGAACATATTAATGAGAGTAGGATCACTTGGAAGTAGTTCAAGAAGTACTTCCAGAAGGAGTACCTCTCAGAGAATTTATATGACAAAAAAATACAGGAGTTCTTTGAACTTAGGTTGGGAAGCATGGCCATGGAAGAATATGAAAATAAATTCTTTGGATTGTTAAAATATGTTTGGTTTATGAACGATGAAAAGGTAAAGATACGAAGGTTTTTGAGTGGAATTCCAACCTTTTATAAAGAAAAGATTAGGTATGATGATCCCAAGACCTTGACTGAGGCCATTAGGAAGGATAAATACCTGTATGAGCAAGGACAGGGAAGATAATCCCTGCAAAAATATTGGAAGGATAAGAAGAAGGAGAAGCTCGATCAGAGGAGGAAAGGGTTCAAACCTCCCTTCAATAGGAATGAGTCTAAGAGAAATCATCAAGATCAGTATGCTAAGGGTGAATCCAAGAAAGAAGACTCATTGGGAAAAAGAGGAAGACCACCCATCTAATGTTGGGGATGAAAAGAAGATCACCTGTAAAAGGATTTCTCACACATAAAGGACAGAGTGAAGACCGTGCACAACATCTAAGAGGCTACAACAATCGCAGATATGGGAAGAATATATGCATATTTAGATGATAGACAAGAATAATACCAGTCCAATATGGTCGAGGTGGAAGGTAAGATCATAAATCAGCCTGTTGCTATTTTGATTGACTCAGGAGCAAGTCATTGTTACATTGATCCTAAAATAGTGGATAGATTACATTTGGAGAAAAGTAAACTTGGAAAATCAAGTTTGGTTAAGCTAGCCACTAGAACCAAAAGGAGAATCCATGATATGGTCAGAGGATGTTCCATAAGTCTTAATGGTGTGAATACAAATGTCGATCTAAATATCATACCATTGGGGTCTTATGATATTCTAATTGGAATGGATTGGTTGGACACGCATCATGCTGTCCTAGACTGTCATAACAAGACATTTACATGTCTTGATGGAGATGTAAAACAAAGCATTGTGAAAGGAGTTCCAAGACCCATCTCTATAAGGGAGATTTCAACCTTACAGTTGAAGAGATGTTTTAGAAAAGGATGTCAATTGCATGCAGCTCATGTGGAAGAGCCAAAAAATAAAAAGGGGCCAAGCCTTGAAGATTTTGTGGTACTACAGGAATTTGGGGATGTATTCCAAGAAATACCAGGGTTTCCGCCAAGAAAGGAGATAGATTTATCAATTGATTTAGTGCCAGGAGCTTCCCTGATGTCAAAAACACCTTACCGAATGAGCACACCAGAGTTAAAAGAATTACAAATGCAGTTGGAGGAATTGTTGAATTAAGGGTACATACGTCCAAGTGTTTCACCTTGGGGAGAACCAATACTTTTTTTCAAAAAGAAGGATGGAACCTTGAGTTTGTGTATTGACTTTCGAAAACTGAACAAGTATACCATAAAGAACAAGTATCCTCTACCCAGAATTGATGACCTCTTTGATCAGCTAAGAGGAGCAAGGATATTTTCAAAGATTGACCTAAGGTCAGGATACCATCATGTGAGAGTCAAGGAAGAAGACATTCATAATACAACCTTTAGGACCAGGTACATGCATTATGAATTTGTAGTGGTGCCATTTGGATTGACCAATGCACCAGTTGTCTTTATGTGCTTAATGAATGGCATATTTAGAAATTATTTGGATAAGTTTGTCATAGTTTTCTTGGATGACATACTTATCTATTCTAAGTCTAAAGAGGAGCATGAACATCACTTAAGACTGGTATTACAAGTGTTAAGAGAACATCAGTTGTATGCCAAGCTGAGTAAGTGTTCTTTTTATCAAAAGCAGATCCATTACTTGGGATACATTATTTCAGAGCATGGCATAGCAGTAGATCCAGAGAATATTGAAGCCATTAGAGCATGGACAACACCCATAAATGTGTCAAAAGTCAAATCTTTCATGGGATTAGCTGGTTACTGCAGAAGGTTCATAGTAGGCTTCTCTAAGATTTTTCATCCCATCACTTCTTTGCAAAAGAAGGGAACTAAATTTGAATGGACACCTAACTGTGAAGAGAATTTTAATCTGTTGAAGGAATTACTTACTAGTGCACCCGTGTTAAAGATTGCTAATCCAAATGAAAGTTTTGTGGTATGTACAAATGCATGTAAGGAAGGACTTGGGGGATTCCTCATGAAAAATGGACATGCCATTGGTTATTAGTCCATAAAGCTTAAGGATCATGAGAGGAACTATGCCACACATGAATTGGAGCTTGCTTCCATTGTCCACGCCTTGAGGATGTGGAGGTATTATCTCATGGGGAAGAGATTTGAATTAAGGATAGACCAAATTGGCCTGAAATATATTTTTGAACAACCAACCTTGAATGCTAGGCAAACAAGATGGCTGGAATTTTTAAGTGAGTATGACCTCGATATCAAGCATATCAAAGGAAAATATAATAAATTTGTCGATGCACTTAGTAGAAGAGTGCATCTCATGCATGCTACTGCTGTCAGTATGAATCAGTCAGACTTGAAGAGCAGAATTTTAGATGGTCTTGCTACAGATCAACATTACCTACAGGTAAAGGAAAGCTTACAACAAGGAGATGTACAACAAAACATAAAGGAGTATGAGATAAAATAAGACGGATTACTCATGCATAAGAATAGAATCTATGTTCCTAGTTCCGAAGAATTGAGTAATTTGGTATTGAAGGAAATGCATGATGTTCCTTATGTTGGACATGCTGATTACCAGAAAACAATTACAGCAGTAAGAAGCCAATTCTTTTGGCCAGGAATGAAAAAGGATGTTGTTGATTACATCGCTCGATGTATGGAATGTCAGAAGGTGAAAGCTGAACATAGGCATCCAGTAGGGTTGCTACAACCTTTACCCATTTGAGAGAAGAAATGGGAAGTGGTCACTATGGATTTCATCACAAGATTAGCCAGAACGAATAAGCAACACGACTCCATCATGGTGGTGGTTGACAAATTAACAAAGGATGCTCATTTTGTGCTAGTAAAGACAACACATACAACGACTAATATTGCAGAAATTTACATGAGAGAGATTGTTAGGTTGCATGGGATACCTAGGACAATTGTCTAGGACAGAGATACAAAGTTTACCTCCAATTTCTGGAGGGAATTGTTTAAAGGATTTGGTACAAATCTAAAATTTAGCACAACATACCATCCCCAGTCAGATGGAAAAACAGAGAGGGTCAACCAAATAATTGAAGACATGTTGAGAATGTATGTGATGGATAAGCCATGTAAGTGGGAGGATTACTTACACTTGGTTGAGTTTGCATATAATAATGGGTATACAACTTCTTTGAGAATGAGACCATTTGAATCCTTGTATGATAGGAAATTAAATACTCCAGTGAGTTGGGACAACCCAACAGACAGAGTGGTACTTGGTCCAGAGTTTCTCAAGGATATGGAAGACCAGATGGTTAAGATCAAGAAGAATTTAAAGACAACTCAAGATAGACATAAATTTTATGTAGATAAGAACAGAACAACTAGAGAATTTAAAGTAGGGGAGCATGTGCTTCTGAAAGTGAAGCCCAAGAAAAGTTCTTTAAAATTGGGTAGTTGTACAAAACTGGCAGCCATATTCTGGGGTCCATTTGAAATATTGGACAAAATAGGGCCAGTTGCATACATGCTTGCATCGCCTGCTTCCATGAATGTGAATAATGTATTTCATGTCTCTTTACTAAAGAAATATGTACATGATCCTAACCATGTTGTTGATTGGCATCTGATTCAGGTAGAGACAAAGGGATACTTTCAAGTCTAGTCAGTGCGGGTATTGGACAAAAAGGTCAAAATGCTCCAGAATCGAGTTATAGAGCTGGAAAAAGTTTAGTGGACCTGCTACGGTCTTGAAGATGCTACTTGGGAGCATGAAGATCCCATGCGGGCATAGTACCCATAACTTTTTGAATAATTTTGAGATTTTGATCTTTATTGTGTATATGCACTAAGGACAGTGCCAAAATAAGGGGGAGGGGATGTAACACCCTGGGTTTCGAACCCCCATTTTAAATAATGTATTTCTACATTTCTGAGAGGATAGAGTGCCAAAACAATTATTAAAAGGCTAGTGTGCCCAAGAAATGTAATGTGTTGATCATTATTAATAATACATACATCGCTGGCTGCTAGACGGACAAGGACTAGATTTATAGGGAGCTATGATTCCACGAGAGAGGGGGATTGAGGGGATAATTTTTTTTTTCCTATTTTTAATTACCCTTTTTTCTAAGGGGGTGGATGAGTTACGTGATATTCTTGGGGAAGGTCGAGAGATTCTTGATTCCCCACGAATTACTTAAACCCGCCTCTAGTCTAATGAGGGGTTCGTCTGATAGCTCGTTCACTCCTTCATTCGTTTGCTCACTCATTCATTCATTCCATCCTTACCTATTACTCATCCATCCTCCCCCACGTATTGATTTGGGAAAGGGAACCGAACTATCGAATATCAGCCACAATATTGTTGGTTGTAGTAGTCACTGGTGTGATCCAATCATCACTTGAGGCCTGCATGTATGAGATGCATTGGCCTGTGTCCAAGGTTGTTCACAACTATGAGTCTTAAGATTTCCAACATCGATATTCTAGATCAATTGCGCTGGAGCCCATAATAAGGAGAAGGACTTCCTAAGGGACTGTGTGGTAGAGAAGGGTGGAGGTGCATTCTCTTGGGTGGTGCAAGATGGGTAGAAGAGTGTTGGGTACTTGGATTGCTATGAGTGTTGGGAAATCCTGTGAGAGATTGAGTGCTAACTGGTTTGGGAAGCCAAGTAAAACCCTAGAACCATCCTTGTGGATTCATATCCCTAGCTCAGGGGTGACACTGTTGTTGAGTTTTGGGAACAATAACGTCTACAATTGGGTGGAATGTCCTTGGTCTGCAGCCAGTTGGTGTCTTCTTTTATAAATATAAGTTCTCTCTATTATGGTATTATCTACATGTATATGAATGTATTCCACTATGTATTTATTTATCGTTTGATTACATATTTAGAATATGCATGCTTGTTGGTTATTACTGTGCATGTGGTTAAATCCTTTTCTTTTATGCATCCTTATTAATTTAAAAAGGTATCGGTAAGAGAAAGAAGTCCTAGGGTGTGCTTGAAGGTGGTGTACCCCGACATGTGGGTGGTTGGGTATGTTACACACAAGGAAGCCAACATTGTTGATGTTTAAATGAGAGAAATTGCTCGATTACATGGTATACCCAAGACAATTGTGTCTGACAGAGATCCAAAATTTACATCAAATTTTTGGAAAGGATTACTTAAGGGATTTGAAACAAATTTGAATTTTAGTACATCTTATCATCCATAATCATATGGACAAACATAGAAGGTGAATCAAGTGATTGAGGATATGTTGAGGATGTATGTGATGGATAAACCATCAAAATGGGAAGACTACTTACACTTAGTAGAGTTTGCTTATAACAATGGGTACCAAGAATCTCTAAAGATGAGTCCATTTGAGGCACTTTATGGTAGAAGGTGCAACACACCTATAAGTTGGGACAACCCAGTAGATAGAGCAATAGTTGGGCCATAATTACTCATGGAAATGGAAGAGCAAATGGTGAAAATAAAAAATAATCTAAAGGCTGCCCAATACAGGCAAAAAAAATATGATGATAAGGGAAGAACTCACAGAGAATTTAAAGTGGGTGACCATGTATTCTTGAAAGTGAAGGCCAACAAAAGTTCCTTGAAGTTGGGAAATTTTTCAAAGTTGGCAGCTCGCTATTGTGGGTCATTTGAAGTCCTAGAGAGGATTGGGATTGTATCATACATGCTTGCCTTGCCTACATCAATGACCATTCATAATGTATTTCATGTATCATTTCTTAAGAAATATATACATGATGCTAATCATGTTATTGATTGGAATGTGATTCAGGTGGAACAAGAAGGCACTTTTCAAGTGAGTCTGGTATGCATTCTGGATCAGAAAATTAAACAACTCCAGAATCGATCCATAGAGATTGTAAAGGTCCAATGGACCTCGTACGATCTTGAGGACGCAACTTTGGAGCATGAAGATGTTGTGCGGGCAGAATACCCACATCTTTTTGAGGATTTTTGAAATTTTGGTTGTATATGTGTATATATTTCACTGAGGGCAGTGCATAAATAAGGGGAGGGGAATGTAATACCCCTAAGCCGAACCCCAACTGTAAATGTAAATGAAAATGTACTTAATCTAGTGAGTTGTTTGATATGATTTTGCATGCACCTTCCATGGTATAGTGCGCACATGTACTTCTTACTAAAATAATGAAGTGTGCACATTCCAAGATACCGTGAGCAACAAACTAATTGTGCACGATTTTGAGGCCAAGAATCCTTTTTGTATATGTTGTGCTTTATAGGCTGGTGAGCCAGTTATTATAATCTAGGAGGCTTATGTGTTGAATTAGGTTGGAGAGCCTAGACGCTAAAGGCCGGTGAGCCTATTTTTGTATATTTCTTATCATTAATATAATACATCATTGTGTGTCGATCGACCACGATAAAAGAGTATGGAGGACTAAACTCCACTAGTTAGGGAAAGGGGGCTAAAATTTAAGGATAAGGGGCTAATCTAGGTATCTTAAGCCAAAAAGAAACATTATATTAATATTCCTTAAAGTATAAAGTATGGATAATTATTTTATCCTAAAGTTCTAAGGATGGGGACAAGTGGGCCAAAGTAGTCCTCAACATGACAAGTGTCAAGTTGGGAACATGCATACATATAGTTTGGACTTAGTTCATTTTACCATACATTCCATCATCATTCACTT
>ML845316.1:8828-33586 GCA_009831015.1 Picea engelmannii
ATGGACGTTCATACACACACAAAAATATTGCAGGTTTTATAAATAGTAGTAAGGGAAGGGACCCTAATGCAAGACCAAATTGTCAATTTGTTGAAGTTATAAATGATAAAGATGGAGATATGGAAAGAGAGGTTGATAGATTGATAATGGTTGAGGCTATTATGGAACTTACCATGGGGATGATTTATTGATTAATTACCCCTTCTTAAAACACACTCTTGCACGAAAGAAAAGGGAAGAACTAGGTCTCCCTAAGGATGTTCGTAAGGGCAGAAAACCAAAGAATAATCAATGAGTGTGGATTGACATTTTATACACTATGTTGTTAAAATTGTGTTTTATTTTAAATTATTGTATAAAAGAAGTAGTATATAAAATAATATTCCACTATTCAATTGATGTATATATGTTCATACATTCTATATTCTTATTGGTTAATACAATATATTTTATTTTATTTCTTTGAAATTGATACAATTATGATTTATCCAATTCTTTCCAAAAATTAAATAATGCTTGTGTATGTTGATAGGTAGAATGCATTTATGATACACCTACTAATACCCAAGATCAAACTGGGTTATTAATATTTGGATGGGATGATCCAAACCATCCTTTAAACCATACCGGGGTGAAAAGAGCAACATTGAAGAGAATACTACCAACTGAAAAGTTTGAAGAGATTATGAGATTAACATACAATGATGACATGCCACATAGATTTAATGATGATGATGATGATGATAGTGAAAATGAAGTGCATCAAGAAGTATTAAATGAAATGCTTACAGGTTTCTTTGGGGATGGAAACAATCATGACGATAATGATCATATGGTTGATAGTAACGATGATAGTAGCGGTAATTACCACCAACGTAATCTTGATGATAACAACCTGAAAGACTCAATCAAGCAAGCTACAAAGACACCCATGTTTAGATCGGGTGAAAGTAGAGCCTCAAAAATTTCATGCACATTGATATTATTAGAAATCAAATCAATATTTGGTTGGTCAGACAAAGGATTCACTACCCTACTGAAGTGAGTTGAAATGTATTTCTTACTTTGCATCGTTAATTGGTGTACGTAATTCGTAAACATTCATCAACTACATCTATATTTCTTTAATGGGATGTTATAAAACATATATTGTATATAAATAGTAGTAGTATAGATTGACATATCAAACATGTTCATCATAATTCAAACATTTAATTGATTTAATCTCTGGCAATCTTATAGGGCACTAAAAACTAAAATATTCCCTGAAGACAATGTGTTGCCATCAACTGGAAGAGAAGCACTTCAGTTGTTGGATGAGTTGGGGATTGAATATAAGCAAATTCATTCATGTAAAAATGATTGAATTTTATAAAGAGATGAATATCAAAACAAGGTAGAATGTCTTGTATGCAAAGAGAACAGATATCGTACAGATGTACAAGGTCCTACAGTTCCAAAAAAGGTTTTACGTCACATGCCAATTATACCTAAACTTCAACGAATGTTTCGTTGCAATTCACTTTCACAATTGATGGAATTGCATGCAAAGAATAGGAGTAAATATGGATTCATGCAAATTCCGACCGACTCCAAAGCAATGAAACACATAGAGGAAAAATGGCCAAGTAAATTAAAAGATGAAACATGTAGTATTAGGTTTGGTCTTGCAATTGATGGAGTGTGTCCATTCTCTTTCCTTGGCTCAAATTATAGTGTTTGTCCAGTCAGATTGATAGTATACAATATTCCCCCATGGATGAGTGTTATAAAGGAGCACCTTATGATGACTCTCATTGTTCCAAGAAAACATCAAGTTAAAAATATGGATGTTTATATTGTTCCTTTTATTGATGAGATGCAACTACTATGGAAATGCATAAGAATGTATGACATATCACATCCTCCATCAAATAGGTCGTTCAGGTTGTATGGTGTGCTATGTTGGACTATTCATGATTTCCCAGGACTTGGTGTCTGTTCTGGTAAGATAAAATATTTACGTATTCACACTCATAATTTATTTTCATCCCAACTTTCATAATTACTTGTATACTATTATTATGATGCTATTAACATTACTTATTGAATTGCAGGGCTTCAAACAAAGGGGACATTTTCATGTCCAAGATGTGAAGATCAATTTCAAGGGAGGTATTCTAAATATCTACATAAATTTAGTTACGCAAACAACATGGTTTTTCTACCAACAGATCATAAGTTTAGAAATCATCTAAAGAATCAATTTGATGGAAAAATTGAAAATAGAGGCCCTCCCATGATTACGGTTCCAGGTGATTGGATTAAGAAGTATGAAGATGCTGAATTGAAAGTTTGGGAAGATTTTTTTGATCAGGGTGATTCAATTGAAAACCAGAACAAGTTGTAGTTAATATGCCAGAAGGAATGAAAATAAAATCCATATTTTATGAGCTCCCTTACTAGAAGGATCTATTAATATCTCACCTATTATATCCTATGCACATCTTCAAAAATGTCTCGGATTCTATATTTTGACATATATCAAGAAAAGAGGACACCTTGTCTTCGAGGAGAGATATTGCTCTTTCACGTACCAAATTTGATAGAAGACATTTGTGGCCAAACAGGGAAAATGAAACATGTGTAGAAGCTCCGTGGATTTTGAAAAAAAAAAAGAGCTAGACCAACTATTGGCTATGGGTCATCATTGGATAAAGATTTTACAGTTGTTGGACATATCACAAGATTTAAAACACATGATTTTCATAATTTTTTCAAGGTATTATATATCATCATTTAAGTTTTATTGGTAACATTGATTTAGTACTAAATATATTTTGATATTTTGTTGTGTGAAAAATTACTAATGACCTCTGATGAATGTGTTTGATAGCATATCATGCCATTGGAAATTAGGGGGGATTCATGTCTTATCGTTGACTTAAAGAATGTCATAAGTCGATTGTCATCATTTACAAGGTATGTGGTATGAAATTTTCATGTGTGAGAGACATAGAGATATTATATTCCATTTTATTTTTCACTAAAGGTTCATACTAATTTACTATTCTTATATTAGGTGGGTAACCTCCAAGGAGATCCATGAATGTGAAGTAACAAAATGGAAGAAGGAAATTGCAAAAATTGTATGTGTATTTGAGAAGGACCTCCCTACAAGTTTCATGGACCTACAAGTCCATTTACTTATACACCTAGTGGATAACATTGAATTGGTGGGTGTCGTATCAACGAGGTGGATGTTTTTCTTTGAGAAGTATATGAAAACTCTAAAAAGATATGTCCGACAAAAGGCACATCCAGAGGGTTGTATGGCTGAAGTGTATGTATTGAATGAAGCATGTTTCTTCCTATGTGAATTCCTTGGTAAGGATCTTGAAGATGGGCCATGCTTCTGGGATGAAGAATGAGCATTAGATATTATTGATGGAGAAAAACCACAATCAATGGTGTTCAAGTAGAAATTAGTAAGTAAATTCATGATCATTAATGTGGTTGTTTTCCTTGCGATCATTAATTTGATCTGTAATTTATTTGTCAAATTAACTTAATAACATTTGGATTTTGAAATAAACATGTTGACATGTAATAGGTGTAGACGAAAGTGCAATACTCAAAAAGTTCATTATGTACCACATGGGATTTATGAACAAATGGATTGATTTGTATGATAAAAAGAGAGAAGAAGTGTTATAAGAAAGGAGACAGTTTAAGATATCCAACCCAAGGAACACTCCACTTCCAAGTTATATGCTTGGGGAATGGAGCAAATATTGCACTCTAGAATGGGTTACTGAACAAATTCAAAATAAAATAGAAGATGCATGTATAGATTCAAACATAACAGAAGATGAAATCAACATGTGTAGAGGATGTGAAAGAAAGGTACAGTTGGAATTTTACAAAATGTTGTTTCCTTATAGTTTTGACACTATTAACTCTTTTAATATTCATCATTATATTTGTTTTCACTGAAATAAATGGTCTTTCACGAGTGAGGAAATATCCTGCAATGTGGGCATATGGATGACATTATTGTGTAGAAGTAATGAGGTGATCCTTTGATTGTGGCATCATGGTTGATTTCAAGCAATCCAGTCGAGCAAGCTCAAAAGATAAGAATATTATTGAAGGGAATCTACAATATGTTGGAAAAATCCAAGAAATTATTGAGTTGGATTACCAGTCTTTTAAATGTTTTATTTTTAAGTGTAGATGGTATGAATCTTTTGAGAGGACACGAAGACATGATACCCATAGTGGATCATTTTCTATAGATTCCTCGAGGTTCCTACCAGAGGATAAGGAGCCTTATGTTCTACAAATTCATTGTGAGCATGTATTTCTTTAACTCAAATAAGAAGCAATAGTGATCATTAATCTTTTGATTCATAGTTTATTGAGAAAAACAATGATGTCCAACAAAATGAGAGAGAGGGATTAGAGAACATCGAAGAAATTAACATCCATGATGATGTTGATGATGGTTATGCTCAGGCACAAGAAGACAACAATCCAGATGGTATAGAAATTGATGTTATAGACAACAATATGGATGGTATAGAAATTGATGTTATAGACAACAATATGGATGGTATAGAAAATGATGATCCAAATTTTACATCTAGTAACAATATAGATGGTCTAAAGTCAAATTTCAATGATGATGAAGATGATGCAAATCAAGAGGAGGATGGTGATAATATTAAATACTTGAAAGAACATATGAACATTGACAATGATAAACTGGATGACATTGTTGCAGAGAATAATGTTAATGACCAAAACTTCTAAATTTTCAGAATTATTTGTAATCCAGCTTTTAAAATGTTGATTCTTATGGCCCAAACTTCCATGAAGTGCTTCAGTATTATTTTCAACGATACAAATTACCTTTTGCAATATTCTTAAAGTGTTCAATATTTTCTATGAATTGTTGGAAAAAAAAATTAGGATTGCTTATATAAGAGTTATCATGGTTAGTGGTCATTTATTGGCAATTGTTAAAAAATATAATTAAATATATTGTATATGTAAATCAATGTAAATCCAGAAAATTAGGCTAATTAATGGATCCAAATTTTATTCATTAATTTATATTTTAAAACAAATTAAATATTTCACTAAGCCTAAACCTAAGAACTTAACCTTTATACCATCTAACCCCTAACCCCTTGAAACATGGATGATATTGAATATTATGTGGGGACATCAGACATCCTTGAGTCTTGAAACCCTCTCATACCTTCAAGAGACATGTGCCTAGTATTAACATGTCAAATTTCGATGCATACATGCACAGTTTGGAGAAATTTCAACGTTGGCCTCATTCACTGGTAACCATGTAGGGTCGATTGATGTCATCAAGCCCTTCACCCAATATAATCCCTAACGCATTAACAATTAAACCCATTGCATGTTGGACCCTATAAAATTATTTTGGGTTGTCTCAACTTAATAGAATCATGGTTTATTAATCATATCGAAGAATGCCACAAGAAACAGACAAATACATGGAAATTGGCATCTTCATTAGGTTTCGTTGTAAAGATGGGTATGTCATGTTTGATCTTTGTTGGCATGGATGGAGAAATTGGGTCATGATGAATATTATGATGATGATGATGGAAATGACAACCATGATGATGGAAATGTTGAAGAGAATGATGTCCCTAAGTCTTAAAAATATCCCATACCATCAAGTCATGCGCCTAGTGTAAACATGTAAAATTACAACACATACAGTCACATTTTGAAGAAAATTCAACATCGGCCCCATTCACTGCTCACTATGTGGGGTCGGTGGATGGCATTGGTGATGGGCATGTTGGAAGTTCCAAGACATTTAAAGAGAGTTCCGACAAATATTCTATAGAAGGGAATGTCAAATGATTACAATGAATGTTGATGCAAACATGGACGATCTCGAAGATTATGTGGGGAAATCAGACATACTTGAGTCTTGAAACCCTCCCATGTCATCAAGGCATGTTTCTAATATAACCATGTCAAATTTAGATGCATACAGGCACAAATTGAAGAAATTTCAATGTTGGCCCCATTCACTACTCGCTATGTGGGGTCGATGCATGACATTTGTGATGGGTGTATTGAAAGTTCCATGTCAAATTCCAAGATAGTTCTGACAAAGATTCTATAGAAGGGAATGCCGAATGATGACAATGAGATGTGCATGATGAATTTTGATGAAAATGTGTATGATCTCAAATATTATGTGGGGACATCAATATACATCCTTAAGTCTCGAAACCCTCCCATACCGTCAAGGATGTGTCTAATCTAACCATGTCAAATTTCGACGCATACAGGTATAGATTGAAGAAATTCCAACATTGGCCCCATTCACTACTCACTATGTGGGGTCAGTGCATGACATTTGTGATGGGTGTATTGGAAGTTCCATGTCAAATTTCAAGATAGTTTTGATAACGATTCTATAGAAGGGAATGACGAATGATGACAATGAGACATGCATGATGAACATTGATGCAAATGTGAATGATCTCAAAGATTATGTGGGGACATAAATATACATCCTTGAGTCTTGAAACCCTCCCATACCATCAAGGCATGTGTCTAGTCTAACCATGTCGAATTTCGACGCATATAAGCACAGTTTGAAGAAATTTCAACGTTGGCCCCATTCACTACTCACTATGCGAGGTCGATGCAAGATGACATTTGTGATGGGTGTATTTGAAGTGCCATGAATTTTCAAGAGAGTTCTGACAAAGATTCTATAGATGGAAATGACGAATGATGACAATGAGACATCCATTATATTGAGCGTTGATGCAAACATGGATGATCTCAAATATTATGCGGGGACATCAAACATCCTTAAGTCTGAAAACCCTCCCATACCATTAAGGCATGTGTCTAATCTAACCATGTCAAATTTTGACGCATACAGGAACAAATTGAAGAAATTTCAACATTGGCCCCATTCACTGCTCACTATGTGGGGTCGGTGCATGACATTTGTGATGAGTGTATTGGAAGTTCCATGTCAAATTTCAAGATAGTTCCGACAACTATTCTATAAAAGGGAATGACGAATGATAAAAATGAGATGTGCATGATGAACGTTGATGCAAATTTGGATGATATAAAATATTATGTGGGGACATCAATATACATCCTTGAGTCTTGAAACCCTCCCATACCATCAAGGCATGTGTCTAGTCTAACCATGTCAAAGTTCGACGCATACAGGCACATATTGAAGCAATTTCAACGTTGGCCCCATTCACTGCTCACTATGCGGGGTCGGTGCATGACATTTGTGGTGGGTGAATTGGAAGTTCCATGACATTTAAAGAGAGTTCCAACAAAGATTCTACAGATGGAAATAATGAATGATGACAATGAGACGTCCATTATGAACATTGATGCAAACATCGACGATCTCAAAGATTATGTGGGGACATTAGACATCATTGAGTCTTGAAACTCTCCCATACTGTCAACGCATGTGTCTAGTCTAACCATGTCAAATTTCGACACATACAAGGACAGTTTGAAAAAATTTCAACGTTGGCCCCACTCACTGCTCATTGTGCAGGGTCGGTGGAATAAATTTTTGATGGGTGTATTTGAAGTTCCACGTCAAATCTCAAGATAGTTCTGACAATGATTCTATAGAAGAGAATGAAAAACATTGACAATGAGACGTGCATGATGAATGTTGATGCAAATGTGGATGATATCAAAGATTATGTGGGGACATCATACATCCTTGAGTCTTGAAACCCTCCCATACTGTCAAGGCATGTGTCTAGTCTAACTATGTCAAATTTTGATGCATACAAGAACATATTGAAGAAATCTCAATGTTGGCCCCATTCACTTCTCACTATACGGGGTCGGTGCATGAAATTTGTGGTGGGTGAATTGGAAGTTCCATGACATTTCAATAGAGTTCCAACAAAGATTCTATAAATGGCAATGATGAATGATGACAATGAGATGTCCATTATGAACATTGATGCAAACATGGACGATCTCAAATATTATGTGGGGACATCAGACATCCTTGAGTCTTGAAACCCTCCCATACCGTCAAGGCATGTGTCTAGTCTAACCATGTCGAATTTCAACGTATACATGCACAGTTTGAAGAAATTTCAACGTTGGCCTCATTCATTGCTCACTGTGTGAGGTCAATGCAAGATGACATTGGTGATGGGTGTATTAGAAGTGCCATGACATTTCAAGAGAGTTCTAAAAAAGATTCTATAGATGGAAATAACGAATGATGACAATGAGACATCCATTATATTGAACATTGATGCAAACATGGACGATCTCAAATATTATGCCGGGACATCAAACATCCTTAAGTATTGAAACCCTCCCATACCATCAAGTCAAATATCTAGTCTAACCATGTCAAATTTCAACACATAGGGAACAGATTGAAAACATTTCAACGTTGGCCTCATTCACTGCTCATTGTGAGGGTTCGGTGGAAGAAATTTGTGATGGGCGTATTGGAAGTTCCATGTCAAATTTCAAGATAGTTCCGACAATGATTCTATAGAAGGGAATGGAAAATAATGACAATGAGATGTGCATGATGAACGTTGATGCAAATGTGCAGGATCTCAAATATTATGTGGGGACATCATACATCCTTGAGTCTTGAAGCCCTCCCATACTGTCAAGGCATGTGTCTAGTATAACCATGTCAAATTTCGACGCATAGAGGCACATATTGAAGAAATTTCATCGTTGGCCCCACTCACTGCTCACTATGCAGGGTCGATGCATGACATTTGTGGTGGGTGAATTGGAAGTTCCATGACATTTCAAGAGAGTTCCAAAAAATATTCTACAGATGGAAATGACGAATGATGGCAATGAGACGTTCATTATGAGTGTTGGTGCAAACATGGACAATCTCAAAGATTATGTGGGGACATCAGACATCCTTGAGTCTTGAAACCCTCCCATACCGTCAATGCATGTGTCTAGTCTAACCGTGTCAAATTTCGATGCATATAGGCACAAACTGAAGAAATTTCAACATTGGCCCCATTCATTTATCATTGTGAGGGGTCGGTGGAAGACAATATTTGTGATGGGTGTATTGGAAGTTCCATGGAATTTCAAGAGATCATTTCCGAAAAACATTCTACATATGGAAATGATGGATGATGAAAATGAGATGTGGACGATCTCAATGATTATTTGTAGGGTCAATGGATGTCATTAATCCCTTGACCATATATAATCCCTAATCAATTAACCATTAAACTACCTAACCCCTAAGCCCCAAATCCATTAGCCATTGACCCTTGATCCCTTAAATTGTAACCCCTAATCCATTAACCCTTAATCCATTAAATGGTAACCCCTAATGCCTTAACCCTTAATCCATAGACCCCAAATCCCTAAATCACCTAATCCCCAAAGCCCCTATCCACTTAACCCCCAAAAACAAAAACAAAATTCTATTTAGGCACATTAGGAGTTAAATTGGAAGCCAAACTAGAAGCTAAAAAGGAAGCTAAACTGGAAGCTAAATTAGGCGCTAATTGGGGTGCTAAATAGGGAGCTAACTTAGGCGCTAACTGGGGCGTTAAATAGGGTGCTAATGGAACCTAGATTAGTGCCCACTTGTGTTTCTCGACGGAAATATCACCATAAATAGTGCCCTCCCGATAAATGGCGTCGACTTTAGCAAACAAAATGGAGAAAAATACATTAAAACAACCAGTGGAAGCAAAAAAGGGAGCTAATCACAGGGATTTTTTGTAGTGCAACTATAAAACCCCATGGTGCATGTGGGTACTATGCCATGCTTGATGCATCTGTCGTGCCATGCTTTTTCATGTGCCTTTTGTACTTGTTGATGGAATCCTGCAATAAATCAGTCTTCCTCTAGTGCCATTAATTGTGATAATCTTTCTTCTACTCCATCAGTGTATGTAAGTTCTGTCATCACAGAAATGCATAGACTTGGTACAATAAACTCCATAGGAATGATTGCTTCTTGATCATACACTAAACTAAATGGTGTCGGACCTGTCAACTTTTTGCATGTATTTCTATAAGCCCATAGCATTGCAGGAATCCTTAAATCCCAATCGTCATGTCCTACATTACATATCTTTGTCAATGCATTCTCCAATATCTTATTGAAGGCTTCCAGAGTTCCATTTTCTTGAGGGTGATAGGGTGTGCTTCTTTGATGATGAATCTGGAACTTCTCTATTAGAGCTACAATTGTCTTGTTCAAAAATTGAGTCCCCTGACCTTTAAGTACTTTAGGACGCCCAAACCTTGTAACTACGCTCTCAAATAAGATTCATGCAACTATCTTTGTGCTGCAAACTATAACTAGTTCTGCCTCTGCCCACCTAGTAAAACATTCTATTGCAGTGATTATGTACCTAGCTCATGATCACCTCGTTGGTGGATTAATCGGTCTGAAAAAATATATTGCCCATTTTTCAAATGCATGTAGTGTGACTTGTGGATTCAAAGGCATCTCTTCTCTTCTCGATGACCTTCCTACTCTATGAAAAACATCACAACTATGACAATATTCCTTAGTGTCTTTATGGAGAGTGTGTCACCATAGACCTGTGTGAAAGATCATCTGATATGTTTCCTTTCATGCATAATGAATTCTTTTAATTCCCTCGTGTGCCTCTACTAGTATCATTGGTCTTTCATGTTCCACTACACAGCGTCGCAGTATCCCATCTATGCCTAACTTATATAGATTTCCTGTTATCAATTGATAATTGGTTACTTTCACCACTAGTAGTTTCTTTTGGGCTACTGTCATGTTTGATGGAGCCACTCTTGTACTTAGAAATTGGACAATCTCTGCAAAGTAGTCATCCATCATTTGAACTGAAAATAAATGTGCATATGGTAAATTGTCATCTAGATTCCCTATGTCTTCCCCTGTCAGTATGTGCGACAGATGATATAGTCATACATTCATTTTTCCTGGCTTCACAATGACTTCAAAGTCATACTCCTAGAACAACAATAACCATCCGCAATTTATACCCCCCCCCCCCCAACNTCAAAGTAGAGTGGTTTGTATACATCTTAAAGTGGGACCCTAACAAGTAGTGTCTAAACTTCTATAAGGCATAAACCATTTCCAAGCCTTCCATTTTTGTCATCGTGTAATTCTTCTCAGCCGTCGACAACTTCCTTCTAGCAAAGGAAATCGGATGGTCTAAGTCTCCCTCTCCTAGCTGAGCTAACATTGCACTGAGGGCTATGCATGATGCATCTACATGAACATGAAACTCTTTCTTCCAATCCGAGAACACCAGAATGGGTGTATTTACTAACGTATGCTTCATTGTGTCCAAACCTTGATGACAGTCTTCATTCCACTGTAACTTACCTTCTTTCTTCAACAATTTCTCCATCGGAGCTATAATCTGTGCATATCCTTTAATAAACTTCATGTAATATCCTGTATGACCCAACATTGTTCTCAATTGTCTTATTGATTCATGTGGTGGAAAATTGACAATCACAACTATTCTTGCAATATCAACCCACAAACCTTGCTTGCATACCACATGACCCAACAAAATCCCAAAAAAGTGCATAGAAAATGTACTTCTTCATATTTAATGAGATCCGGTATTGTCTAAATCTATCAAGCATCATCCGCAGGGTTTCTATATGATCTTTTAGTAACCTAAACACAATCCAGTCATCCAAATACACTTCAAGAAACTTATGAATAAATTCATTAAAGGTTGCAACAACTACTCTAGAAAACACAACAGGTGCATTCTTTAACCCAAATGGCATCACTGTGTACTAGTTGCTTCCACATTCTATCACAAATGTCATCTTGTGTCTGTCTTTTGGCACAATCTTGATATGATGATATCATAAAAATCAATCAGTGAAGGAGTAGGCTTCCTACCCTCCTACATTCTCCAATACTTCATCTGTAAAGGGGGCCTGAAAGGGATCATGTAAACAAGCATCATTCAGTTTCCTTAAGTTGAAACAAATTCTAATACCCTTGTTTTCTTATCTTGAACAACCATCGGGCTTATACATTCGGACTCTACGATGGTATTAATAATACCATCCTCTAACATTTTATCAAGCTCTACTTTCACTTTTTCATTGTGCTTCAGATTCAATCTATAATGTCGTTGTCTGACTGAGTTAGCGTATGGTTTTAACGAGATCTTCATTTCTCCTAGTTTCCCAACAATCCCCTTCATCTTTGAAAAAGTAGTTGGGAATAGATCATGATACTCACGTAGCAAATCGGCAATCTTTTCAACAGTCGCATTGTTCCAATAGTGACCAATATTCATGAACGTAGGTTTCTCTTTCATGCCAATATTTGATTTGTGCAGTCTTGGTGGATTCACATATGCATCGGATTCGAGTTTTGGACCTTCTACTGTGCACTCCCCATCAGTCTCTGGTACTTGTACATTTCTTGGATCTTCTTCGTCTTGGTCTTCTTTAGTAATATTGTAACATTCAAGTAACTCATGGAATGCCGCAGATGCTTTGTGTGCACTACATGCTAGTGTTATTTCTATCTGTTCTTCTTCCATAAAATTCTTACTTTGGATGCCTTGCAGAGATGCATCTATTAAAGGTGACTCGGCTTCAAAACTAAATGTTACCTTGAAATTATGGGTGATCTCTTCCCAATTTTTTGTCCCTCTGCACACTTCCAATTTTAGATATCAGTTCTTGGGAATTGTATCAAGTGTATGTATAAACTTGTGTGTCCATTCCTGCTTGGGCACTTGATTCCAAGTCGTAATGCATTATGCCATATGATTCTCTGTACTTCTCAACCATGTATACTTCTGGATAATTTCTTCACTTTTTTTTCCAAATCTGATATGCATCAGCCTTTTACAATGGTGACAATCTCATATTCCCTCCTTGTGTGTTTCCCACCACCTCGCTAGGGTTTCTCTTAGTGAAACATCCAATGCTAACAACCTTTTTTATTCAGGTATCTACAACTCAAATTATTTTAAAAAGGAACTTACATCCATTAGTCCATCAAACCTTGGTGCATCACATACCTCTATTTCGATCCACCGCAAAGAGGGAGTAATGCGAGAACATCTTCTTGTCGACGCTTCATGAAACTTGTGTTGCCAATGTTCAAGTCCTTCCTCTTAATATAATGCACAAGAGATAATGCTTCTCCAACTAAGCATACCATCGGTAGTAGGATTGACATAATCATCCATGTGCGTGGTCACATTATACAGGTTGTCTATTTATTTTCTGATGGGTTCTACATACCTTATTTCCTCTGTAGGATCTAACGGTGCAGTGACCTTCAAGTCTCCCACTTCAAAAATAATTTCCCTCTCCTTCAATTTAATTATCATCTAATTTTCAAAGTCCCATTCCAGTGTGAGCAAAGTTGGATACGACTAATTTTTATCCATGATCTCAATGACCTCAAAGTCGGCTACATTGTGTACTCCATTTATGTTAACATTTACTCCCAACAGTCTTCCAATCGGCACTATCTTATGCTGATTTTCCAGCCACAATTGAACGAGTGACCAAATTGACTTAGGATTCCCCATCATTTACCACATCTACTTAGGAAGAACATTCACATTAGATCCTAAGTCTAAAATGATTTTTTCCATTTCATAATCTTGTATCTACGCACTCAATCTGAATTCTCTGTTTGTCCTCTTCTTGTGCAATACTTGGTTCACTGCTCTCTGTGTAGTTGGTACTTCTCTATCTTGTGTGCACTGATCGATCATGCCACGCAGCATATCCAACGTTGTTTCATCCTTCATCAACTCTAAACAATTCTTTAGAAAATATTTCAAAGTGCTTACCTTCTCAGCTGATCTTTCTGGAATGGTGTGATCGTATACCGAGGGCATATCGTATACTAGTGGCATAGTTGACTTTGATGTTTTTCCAGTCTAGTCCTAGTATCTCCTTTTTGGCTTGTTGATATGTCTCTTTCTCTTTATGTGGATCAAACGTTGGCATAGGCTCATTTGCTTTCCTTATCCATTGCTCGATCTTTCCCTTTCCCTTTTCTATCACATCTGCCCATGTTATAGCTCCTCCATGTATAATTGTTGCTATTCTGGGTTGATCATCACACTATTCTGCAATTATCAACTGTATGTTTTGGTTCTAGTTCTGGTTCCCTCTTGCCTACCATTTTTATATTAGTTGAGGACAATCTTCTATGCATGGTCCAATTCTCTGCAGTACGTGCATGTCGTGCAAGGATTTAGACAATCCCTCACTAAATGTCTTGGTTGACTACAGTTATAACAAATGATCGGTCATCTTCCTCCTCTACCAAATCCTCATAGTCCTCAGCCTCGGTCGAATCCTCCTCATCCACCCTGGTTAAAGCCTCTTGGAGTATTGTACTGCAAGACTCCTTCTATTGCAGTATTTTCTTCTTGGATTTTGTATGCATCTAAAGTGCATTCTCTCATTAAGTCAAATGCACGACTAATCAAGGTGGATATTGGTGACCACCCACCTATTCCAACTAGCTCCTCGTGTTCATTTTTGATTCAGCACATCTTTATGTACTGCTTTATAATTGTGAGTTCTACACTTCTGGGGCTGTCTGAAGCCTCACACATTCTCCAGGTGGATATGGGTGGCCTCTCGCCTAATCCAACTGGCTTATTTTGTATGTTTTCATGTCAGCACATCTTTCTATACTTCCAGGGCCGTTTTGGGGCCCTAAACGTTGTTTTTTTAACTCGCCACAATCAGACTGTAGATGGATTTCTCTGAAAGACCTTTCCAATGGGCTATCACGTGCCTAAAACGGAGGTCATATGCAAACATTACAACCCTAGGAAGTTGAGGTACCAAATTACACCAACTTACCCATAGGGCCCACATGACTTTTGGTGTTTCACCTTCTAGGGTTAGGTTTTTTTATGTCTAGGGTTTTGGAATTTATGAGCAATATGAAAAGGGCCTCTAGAGCCTCAATGTATTCAATTTTCTTCTCAGATGGATGCGTGTAGAAGCCACATCTCTTCTAAGAGATAGCTACCACCATTTGAGCAAGTTTTAGTTCTGTAGTTTTACAGTTTCATCCTATTTCATTATTTAATAGAAGATATTTTTCACTGGATATTTGTGTTATTCTTCCTATCTCTGTGTTTATTGTATTCAGTCTGTTAATCATTGCGTTCCTCTCCTAAATCTGGATCAATGGTATCAGAGCGGTCTGCTCTTCATTTATTTTTCTCCGTGCATGTCCCCGACAAGGTCTGGGTACAAGAAGTTGGTACTCGAACCAATCAAGCCATTACCATATTGGTCGCACCGAGCCCGACAACAACCCATGGGAGACGAAAAGAAAGATGATGGAGCAGGAGATCTTATTAAAATTTTGCTCAAGGAATCCCTCATGCGACAAAGGAACGAAATGATGGACAACTTTGTGCAGATCCTTCGACGATTACCCATGGGAGAAGCATCTTCATCAAGCGGCCATGCAACCCCCTTCAAGGTACATGTAAATTTTGATATTTCATTATTTGAAGGACTGATAGATGCAGATGTTGTAGATAAATGGTTGAATCTACTTGAAGGATATTTTTCGGTCCATAATTTTTTCGATAGGGAAAATATCACTTTTCCACTCCTCAAGGTCGTTCCCCATGTTAAATACTGGTGGGATACTTACTCTGAGCAAAGGGTCATGGAGGAATTTGTAATTTTTGTGGTGGCCCCTACATTGGATTCCTTCTGGGCTGCCATTAAAGAACAGTAATACCCTGTTGGAAGCTACAAGGACCAGTACACCAGATGGACCACCCTATGTCAAGAAAGGGGCCAAACAGTACCAGACTTCACCAATATTTTCCATACCCTACGCACCAAATTGAGTATCAAATATTCTAAGCGTCATCTGGTGCTCAAATACTGCAGTTGTTTGCATAGATACATTCAAATAGAAATGGAGTTCCTGGACATCACCTCATTGGGCATGACTTATAGATATGTTGTCAAGATTGAGCAGAAATTTAAGCAGAAACGACGAGAGTTTGGATCTGCAAACCCCTCACAGCCAAAGCAGGGCAAAGGCAACCCCAACCCATACAGCAAGGGACCAAGTCAATATGGCCGCCCTCAGGACAATCCGTCCAAGATGCAACACAAGAAGGGCAACGAGAAGACGAAGAAGGACACGAGAAAATGGTGTGAGTACCATAAAAGTCCTTGGCACAACACAAACGAATGTCACTCAAAGCAGTCCCTCATGGTCGAGTTGAAGGCTTCCGAGTCAAAGGTCAATTCTTATTCTAAGTCAAATCCTGAAGGAGGGAAGCGGATTATCGATGTTGAACCCAGTGCCACGGTCGCTACCACCAAAGTCCGACCAAGTGAACCAGAAGAACCAAAGCAAGGGGAATGCCTCTTTCACTCGCAGATGTGGGTCAAGGGGGCTCCGATTCATTTCATTGTCTACAGCTGTAGTCAAAAGAACCTGATTTCAGCAGAGGTCGTCAAGCGGTTATCTGAAAGACCTTTCCAACGGGCTATCAGGCGCCTAAAACGGAGGTCGTATGCAAAAGTTACAACCCTAGGAAGTTGAGGTACCAAATTACACCAACTTACCCATAGGGCCCACATTACTTTTGGTGTTTCACCTTCTAGGGTTACGTTTTTGGATGTCTAGGGTTTTTTCATTTATGAGTAATATGAAAAGGGCTTCTGGAGCCTCATTGTATTCAACTTTCTACTCAGACGGATACATGTAGCAGCCACATCTCTTCTCAGAGATAGCTACCACCATTCGAGCAAGTTTTAGTTCTACAGTTTTACAGTTTCATCCTATTTCATTATTTAATAGAAGATATTGTTCCCTGGATATTTGTGTTATTCTTCCTATCTCTGTGTTTATTGTATTCAGTCTGTTAATTAGTTCGTTCCACTCCTAAATATGGTTCAACGACAGTCTTTCTCATCATGTCCTACACACTTGTAGAAATTACAAAACAAATTCCTAGGTGTACTCTGGTACTTTTTCAATAATGGACAAGCAGTTGTATGATGTCCCCATGTCTTGCATATTTCATAATACCCTACTCCTCCTGCCAATGGGTTCAGTTCTCCTGTTTCCATATACTACGCAAACGTTGGGCACTCATCTTTACAATGACCTTCTGTCTTAGGTTATACACCAGACTTGATCATGCTTTTCTTTCCCCTATGTAATCTCTTGCAACTAGATGTTCAGTGTTCTTAGTTGTGCATGGACTTGCACCATCCCTACATTTCTTTCTCCTACAGGGGATGATTCTAATTTCATCGTGACTTCTAAAGCTTCTAGCTACGATGTGACTTTTTGTTGTGTCAGAGGACAACGAATGTGCGGTAACAAACCTACAATAATCCATTCTCTATGTTGTTCATTATGAATTTGGAATGTCAACCTACCCATCAAATCCTTAAATATTTGATCAAAATCCCAAAATGGCTCAGTCTATACTTGCTTAATTTCTTTTAGCTCTGTGATATACTACGACTCAGATTTCGGCTTCCAAAATTCATTTAATAAAGCTTGTCTAATATTTGTTAATGTCCTCGATTGTCTTGATGGTGTAGTAGTCCAGTATTTCATATACCATATCAGTGCACAATTTATGAACTTCGTTGCTAACTGCACAATCTTTGGTGCCTCGTCCTGAAAATTCCTCGCAATCCATATCGTTTCACATACAAACAGATGTTTCTCTGGCTCCTCCAACCCCACTCCATCGAATTCAGGCATCCTCAATGTATTGTCTATTCCTACCATTGTATTATGCATAGTATTTACCTTTGGTGATGTTGACAGATTCTGGTTCGTTGCACTACTTCCACTATTCCGAATATTGTTTTGACCTCCTCTACTAACTACATTTTCTCTTGATGAAGTTTCAGTTTCTTCTTTAGGTCTTGGTGACGCACACAGGGTCATGGGTTCAATGCAAATTCTGATCTGAGATGGACTTCCTTCTTCTGTTGGACTTCACTGAGGATCCTTTTCTTTCTATTTCCTTTCTCTATATGGTGTGATCTAGAGCACTACGTTGGGTTCTCTTTTCTCAAACACACTGTGTTTCTCTTCTCTATCAGCCACAGACTCCCTCTTACTATACCTAAAGCTTTTCCCAGAGCGCAATACTCCAATCTCTCTGTCTGAATCACTGTCTTCCTCTCTTAATAGCCTTAGTCCATTTGTTCCTTAGTCATCCTTTCACTAATTTAGTCCACTCTCGGATTCCATTTTCATAACATTCTTGTCGCACAACAAAATCTTTATCCAAGTAGACAATTGGTTCAAAAATATTCCGCGTGGACCCTTAAAAGACTCCCTTTCTGCAACACTATAAGACTAGGTACAATCTATTGCAAAGTCTGTAATATAACCCCCTAGTATACTATTCAACTAAAAATCAAATACCCAAGAAACTTTATTACTTATTGTATTCAACTGTCTCATCAATTCAGGGGTATAGTTTCTCATAACCTTCCAATATTCTCCGCTAGCCTTTCTAACCATTTAGTCAAAATTATCAGAAACTCACCAAAGAAGATTTTATGTAGATCTGTAAATACATACCTTTGCAACCATTTTTCTTCACTGATTCATGGGCTCCTATTCTGTTCTCAGGAAAATTCTCGTTACTTCTTTAGTAGCCATTCTGATTTCCTCCTTAGTTGGCCTCCAAAACATTCCCCTTAGTTACAGATCCTGGTCTCAGCAACAGAACAATTTGTTGGTGTGCAATGGGCAGACCCCAGGTTCAAATATAATATGCCAACAAAACCCTTAGTTACCAACCCTTTTGGCATCACCTGCATGAAAATGAAGTCTCATCTGAGGCATCTAGAGGAGTTGCAAGAACCAAGTTTCTATAGTGCTGAGGGGAAGTGAGGCATTCGACATCTCCATGATATCTATTGTTCATTCCTTTACTGTGTGTGCAGTTCCCATTACTTAACAGTTAATTAACATGCAATATACCCTGTGCGCAAAATTACTCCTCTTAACATGCATTCATGACTTTTCCAGACGTACTTTCATTAATGACTTGATGACTTTTCCAGACGTACTTGGGTTTACTACGTAAAACTTAAGAGCGAAATTTTTGACAATTTTTTGGCCTACAAGGCCCTTGTAGAAAAGCAATCTAGACATCAAATTCAAAAGTTAAGAACAGATAATGGAGGTGAATATGTCAACGATAACTTTACAAGTTACTGCACTACACAGGGCATCCAAATGCAACACATTGTTCCATATACACCACAACAAAATGGTGTTGCTGAGAGAAAGAACCGCACATTAAAGGAAATGGCTAATTGTATGATCCAATATAAGGGATTAAATCTAAAGTATTGGGCGGAAGAAATCAATTGTGAAAATTACATAGTAAATCATACTCCCACAAAGGCTCTTAAAAATATAACATCGAAAGAAGCTTGGACTAAAATTAAACCAGAAGTAAGTCATTTCCATGTATTTGGAAGTATAACATGGGCTCACATTCCTGTTGAGAAAAGGAAAGCATTGCAGCATAAAAGTGAGAAGTGTATATTTGTTGGTTATTTTGAAGATGTCAAAGGTTATAGACTTCTTCAATCACATTGTAATGAAATTATTATTAGAAGAGATGTTAAATTTGATGAAAATCTCTTGGCCTGCGAGCCTAATTCTGCGATTGTTCCTTCTTCAGCATGCGAACCATCTTCTGGGTTTGTGCCTTCTTCTATTCCTATTCTGGTTTCTTCTTTAGATGATGACAGTGAGGATGAAAATCCACCTCCACCTGCTCACCTTCCTCTAGATGAGTCCTTTTAACTTGAACCAACACCAGCTCCACCGCTTCCTAGATGGGTCTGTTCAACACGAGAAGCAGTTGGTGATCTTGTCGATGATCCTTCATATTAGCATCAAACAGATTCACAGTTCCAGCGAGCCTCTTCTCTTTTGGCTCAAGTTTCAGAGACTCACGATCTAGAGAAATTTGCAGAAGATTCAGATCATCCAGATTGGGATACAACAATGAATGAAGAGTATCGTTCTTTAATGGAAAACAATACTTGGGATCTTGTACCTCTTCCAAAAGGAAGAAAACTTGTCATATGTAAATGGGTCTACATAACTAAGTATGCATCAGATGGAAGTGTTGAAAGACACAAGGCTCAATTGGTTTCTAAAGGATTTTCCCAAGTTGAAGGAATTGACTATAATGAAACCTTTTCCCCTGTAGCCAAAATGAACTCCATCTGCCTTGTTCTTGCCATTGTTGCCTCACATAAATGGGAGGTCCATCAGATGGATGTTAAATCTTCCTTCTGGCATGGATATTTGCAAGAAGAAATCTACATGGAACAACCTCTTGGCTATGTCCAGAATGAATCTAGCCTTGTTTATCACCTTAAGAAATCTCTTTATGGTCTTAAGAAAGCTCCCCGAGCTTGGTATGCCAAAATGGACAACTTTCTTATTGACACTGGATTCTCTAGATGCCATTTTGATCCTAATGTCTATACCAAGAAAGTAGGAAGCCATTTCATAATCCTTGTCCTTTATGTTGATGACCTTATCCTTACTGGTAGTGACTCAAAACTTTTAAACCATGTGAAAACCAGTGTTAAGAAGAAATTTGAAATTACAAACTTGGGTTTTTTGCACTATTTCCTTGGCCTCCAAGTTTTGCAAACCAATGAAGGAATTTTTCTTTCCCAGTGTAAGTATGATTGTGACCTTCTTCGTCACTTTCACATGGACTCTTGTAAACCAGTCCTTCTCCCTTCCAGTCTGGAGTCAAGCTTACTGCCACCTGTACTTCTCCTGAAGTTGATGCCACCCTGTACCGTCAGTTAGTTGGTAGCCTCTTATACTTGACTCATACTTGTCATGATCTTTCCTTTGATGTTGGTTTTGTTTCCTGGTATATGCAAACACCCCATGAAAACCATTGGAAATCAATTAAAAGGATACTTCGCTATGTCCATGGTACATTTCAGTTCGGGATACATTACAATTCAGGAGGGACTCCTTTATTGGTTGTTTCACTGATTCAGATTGGGCCGGCAACCCTGATGATCGGAAGTCTACTGAAAGTTATGTTTTCATCCTTGGTTCAGGACCTCTCACTTGGGCCTGTAAGAAACAACAAGATATTGCACTTTCTTCAGCAGAAGAAGAGTATCGAGCAGCAATAAATGCAAGTCAGTAAGCCTTGTGGCTTCGACAGACCCTTTTAGAGTTTGGATTCTAGCAGCAGCATCCGACCAACCTTTGGTGCGACAATCAGAGTGTCATCAAGCTTGCCAAAGACCCAGTTCAACATCAACGCAACAAGCACATCAAGCTACACATGCACTTCATCAGAAAGCTCATTCATGATCAAGTTATTGAAGTGCTCTTTTTCCCTACAGAAGATCAAGTTGCAGACATTTTCACAAAGTCTCTTACAGAAGCGAAGTTTTCCAAACTTCGATCTATGTTAGGAGTTCGGGAATTTGTCATTAACGGGGGATAGGCTCTAATGTCTCCTTCCTTCTCCTATTGTGTCACTATTGTAAATCCTTCAATCTTATCCCAAGTTGTTCTTAAGGGGGGATGTTAGGATATTTAGACACTTAGGAGTTAGTTAAGATCTACTTGGTATAATGTGTCGTTAGGTAAAAGTGTGTTTCTCAGTGTGTTTCTTTAGTATGCATTAGTATGCATTTGTAGTTAGGAAATCTGACGGTCACGATATATTCCCAACATAGAGTGATCTGACAGTTCATATTCTCCTCAATCTTAATGGCCATTGATCCATGGCTTAACACTTGATTGTTCCATGATCTCTATTTAAAGAGCATGGAGGGTCATTTGTCAATGATCGATTGTGATAAAATATCTTGTAAAATCTCTTTGTAATATTTTTCTTTTGCATCAATAAACGGTTACAAGTGGTCGTGTTGGTTGGTGTTACACATCAACATTACTCGCTTTGATAAGTGTCGCAAGTGTCGCATGTTGCTCACAAGTGTCGCAAGTGTCAAGCAAAGCATACTGCCATGATGCCTATGTTATACTTATAACGACATTAAGAAGACACTTAAAATGACTCAAACACTTGATTTGAAGGAATAGGAATGGTTAACTGAAGCTAAGTACCTCTTGCCACCTAAAAGGACCATTGAATCTAGGCTTTTAGAAGAGAGTGCTCCCCTATATCTCTCTTAGGAGCACTGGCGCTCCCCTATAAACTACTAGGGAGCGTTATAGCACTGAACAACCTTGTAAGAGGAGCGCTATTGATTTTAAGAGCGTTGGAGCCCCCCTAAAGCCTACTAGGGAGCGCTATAGCGCTCTGATGGCCCTTTTGAGGGAGCGCTGCCTATTCTGGGCAGGAGTTGGTCTGTTGAGGAGAATAAGGGGAAGATATTTCAATCTTGGAAGGTAGTTGAATTTGAATTTCTGGTTCAACCATGATCTTAGGGAAGATCCTTGACTCAAGGAGGAAAATCCTCAACTTACCCTAAATATACCTCAAGAGGTTAGGCCTCTCTAAACCTATATAAGCAGGCTCTATCATGGTGAAAAGGAGGAAGAATTAGAAGCATGAAACCTATGATCTCATAGGAAACACACAGTGAACTGGAGGAGAGTAATCAGTAAAGTTGTTGTCATCCGGATCGTGGATGTTTTGAGAAAGGGTTAGACAAAGGGGATTTGACGAAGCTGTTGCACTCGCATCTACGGTTGTAAGTTACTTCTGTCATTGTTCTCATCAATATGACACGCTTGGCATGTTTATTTCTAGTTTGTGTTTAATATCACATGAGCTTGTCTCTGATAGATAGGTCTATTTCAAGCTAATATCAGTAGAGTAGGAAGTGGTTGTACCCTTGTCTTCCTACAGGGCTTACCGAGGAGCGAAAGATCGGAGCTCAACTCAGAGCATGCAGGGACAAACATCGGTAAAAGGTACTTCTTTTCTCCTTCCTCCTCATACGTTAGTTTATATAGATCTAAAAGGAAGTAAGTGTCCATGATAAGCGTCTTTTGTCTTAAGAGTTAAGAGTCTAGCTCTCAAGAGGAGATCTACCTATCCGTAGGGAGATTTTCCTTCAACAGAAACTAGCGACTCCACTAGGGAGAATCGAATAGAAACTTTTTGTTTTGATTTTTCCTCATAGACCTTGTCTTACCCTTTGATTGTTTTCAGACCTTGTTCACCCCTTTTTTTCTTGATTTCATGTGCTGATTGACTCCTTACCCCATCACACTCAGCTTGATTGCCAAAATTTGACTGAAATTTTGGATTTTTTGACATTTTCATGAGATTTTTAAGCCTGACGCCCCTGTGGCTGTGTTAACAGAGTGTCAGCGCTCCCTGGATGTGTTAGATAGAGTGTTATAATGCTTGGTTCCCTTTACACCAGAGCGCCATCCCTCTCTTGGCAAAAAACCTTTCCAGAATTGCTTTTTCAGAGTCCAGTCTCTGTGTTTCACTTGTTGAGCCTCTCTGTGAGTCAATGCTTCTTCCCACTGAACTTTGACATCCTTCATTCTAAGGAACAAAAACCTTGTTGTTTAGATTTTGTAGCCTTCTCCATTATTTTTTTGAGTTTTTCTGCTGTTGGGATTTCAAAATCAATACACCATTTTTCTCTCCTTTTTGACTGAGCAAGAAACTTTGGTGAAGAACATCAGAAGTCTACGAATCTCTTCATTTGGTTTTTGTTGAGGTCATTGTTCTTCAACATCTCTCTTTTGTGTGAAATTCTTGATTTTCTTTGTTTTCTTTTTTGCTTCTTGTTTTCGATCACAGCAAGAGGGTGTATTGTTTGTACGAAACCTGCTTATGCTTGTCTGAGTTTCCTTGATTCAAAAGGTTAATTGGCAGGAGAAGTGTCATTTTGAATTAATCATTATTCGCACCCAAACAATAAAGAGACATCTTCATGATTGATTTGCATATTAGAAGACATTTCCAAAAAGTTTTAGCACCACATTGGATTTGATTGAAAAAAAAAATTGTTTGAGGACATTCCTTATTAGTGCTTGTTAGTGAAAATAACTCTCTCTCTCTCCCTTAAATAGACATTCATCGAAAAGAAATGACTGCTTATCATCTTTGATTCATTTTTGGGGATTGAGTCATCATTCCATCAGTTTCACTTTCATGCACCCCTTTTGAGTAAAGAACAGCTATAAAATGAACGCTAATTAAAAACTATCTAGAACATTTTCTTTTCTAGGAACCTCCACCAACAGTAGACTAAGATTAGCACTTTGGATTAGGCTGTGAGCATAACTCTCCAAAGTTTCCAAAACAAACATTAGCATCCAAAGCTAGGGAGATTCAAACCCAATTGTCGTATAAGTTTGCCTGGGATCCCCCTCTCACAAAGGGGTTACGCACGAGGTCGCACTCGGGAAAGCTACGGAGATTATCCCTCCGTGGTTTGACTGATTGTAGTAGTCAGATCGTATTATGGGGATCGCTTAAAGGTATACCCACAATGTTGAGTGGAAGCCTTTCAAGTTGATTTCGGGCTAGATACCCTGCCCGTATGTTCGGACTGGACTGTCGACTGTACCCGCCCAGGGGCTGACTACGAATTGGTAACCTTAGTGGCCATAATATTTAGGGTCTTACACAAGGTGATAGTGAAGGGAAGTCTCACTGTACCTGGAGCAGACATTGGTCAAACTCACTCGGGCTCCTTGGAGGGTAAAT
>ML845316.1:34521-45644 GCA_009831015.1 Picea engelmannii
GACTTCCTCCAGAAAATATGGAAGAGAATACCCCTTTACCCCCTCATTCTATGGAGGAATATCCTCAACAGAGCGAGGTTCACGACACTATAACCTCCCAAGAAGAAGTTCCCACCTCTTTAGAGAATTTTCAAATTGTTTCAAAGTCTCCGGAGGCTTTTCGCATTCCGGAGGGATATGAGAGACGTGTTCTCCAACTAAATTCAGCCGGTGAATTTGTCGTCGTCAATCCTTCTGACATTTCGACTAGGCCTCATTCAAACCCTTTAGTCAAAGACCCCTTTTGGACCATAGACATTATTCGAATTCCACCGTGCATGGTGCGGGATCTTTATGGAACAGGAATAGGTGTCGACGTGCCTGTTACCTACACCATACCCTTAAACCATTTTACCGGTACTACCATTTTTTTAGCTACACCGTCCGTTGGCCTGAGGTCCACTTTTTCTCTCCAGACGGCCCATTCTACAATGGTCCCTGATGTGCCGACTATTCCCGCCGGTAATGCGGTGGTTAGCCAAGCTGCAATTGGCACACCACTAACACCTAGACCTTCATCATCACTCCCTTTTGGGTACAGAGCACTGAATTCTTCCACTGTCACTACTACCCAAGTTATGCCTGGAAGTTCTATACCTATACAACAACCCGGAGGGACCAGTCTTGGTGGCTTTAACCCGTTAAGCAGCACCGGTCAGTCGTTTACGTCTGGTTCCCGAATTCTGGGAACTCCACCTCAAGCTGGGGGGCATCCTCCCACCGGAGGACAACTTCCATTTAGAGGGCACCCTCATGCTGGGGGGCAGCCTCAATCTGGAGCCTACCATCAACCGTATGGAAAAAATGTGTCTACCACACCCAATCTGTGGAATATCCCTTTTCCAGGAAACCCATAGTTCTCGGGGGGAAACAATCCTCAGGCTCCACAACAACCTCTTCCCCCTCAAGGGACTCATCTATATCCTCCTTATGGACAAATGCCAAATCTAGCTTATAATCCTCAAAACCCATCCGATTATCCTCTGCCCATGCATGTTTCTTGAACCTCCTCAAATCCTGTGTACCCTGGTCAACACCAACCTTATACAAGAGGACCCACTGGTTACAATTATCCACCTAACCCGGTGTATGGTCCTACTGGTGTTCCTATGCCACACCAGTATTACCCGCAGCTTAACCGACAACTACCTTTCCTAGCGACTCTGGACCTCCCAGACTTGTCTCGGTTAACGAATGATCCTATTTTTCATTCTCTGGTTTGGCCAGCGATTCCAGCTAAATTTCCTTCTGATATTCCAAAATTTGACGAAAAGTCCAGAGAAGACCCAAACAACCATGTGATGACTTTCCATTTGTGGTGTTCATCGAACTCCCTCATGGACGATTCTATACGTTTGCGTCTTTTCCAACGAACACTTACAGATTCTACAGCGAAGTGGTATATTGAACTACCACGTGCTTCTTTTCACGATTTCAACTCCCTTGCCATGTCCTTCCTCACACACTTCCAACTAGCCATTCAATACAAGACGGGTACCGAACTATTGACCTCCCTTTGTCAGACAACCTCCGTACATATCTCTGATCATATTCATGAATGGATATGACGGCGAAGGTTAATCAAAGTGGTCATTCCTGACCAATTATTAGCAGAATGGTTCACCAAATCATTGTTACCCCAGATCGCTCGTGATGTTGCTATGGGTGGATTAGTCACTGAGGAAGAAGCTATTGCTCGAGCTCAGTACTTAGATTTGGTTTATTCACAATCTGGTACTCTGTACGAATTGATACCAAATGCTACCCGTGTCACTAATGATCCATCCAAAGCATCGTCTACCTCGCACGCGGATGGAGTTATTGGCTCCGTCAAAACCCAATCTACTTCCCAGTCGACTGGAACAACCCAGCGGTCCACTCTGACGTATGCTCCCAGTTCGACCACACCCTCTTCTACCTCCCCTCAAACTCAGGTCTCTGAGGTGAACACGGTCCAATCGACCCCTTCACAACAATCTGGAAGCAAGAAGAAAGCAAGAAATAAACCGAAGAAAAACAACAACAATGAACAACCAAAAAATCAACCTCAAACCCTTGTTGCCAGAAAATAACCACAATGGAAACCGAAATTCCCATGTCTCATTTGTGGCGATGATCACTACACCCAAGACTGTCCACATCGCGATGAAGTGGCCAAGATTTTTAAGGGAAATTCACAACCCGTTGTGCTTACCCAGCCTTTTCCACGGCAGCAATATTTGGTTGCTCAAACCCCCACTCCAGGGGGCAGTTCCAACCGATCCCATGATGAGGCCTCGACAAGTGCCCACATTTACATGTTTAAAGGGATTAATCTGACCACTCACACTACGACATATGACACACCGATTAAACCTGATAAGCCGAAGCCCACTAACGGTTCCTTACCGGACCCATCACCATCTTCCGTTAGTCCTCCGTCTGCTAGCCCTCCGTCCAGACCACTCCAGATCGAGAAACCTTCATTTGACTCCATCTTACGCCCTCCTAAGAGCACTATCTGGAAATCTACCTTTAATCCTAGTTCACGGGCTGCCCAAAACTACAACATCATTGAAGATTTGGCTCAAGCACTGTGTGCTATGTCTGCTTTGGAAGTTCTACAACACTGTCCCAGTCAACGTAGAATGCTCTTGGATGCCATCGGTGCTTTCGATCCTGAGTCATCTAATAACCTCACGTTTAATCTGGATGACCATCAACCTTGACTCTCCCACCAACTAGCCTTTCAAATCGATGTTGTTGTTCACAATCAACAAATCCACCGAACTATCTTGGATGAGGGAGCCTCTACTTGTGTCATGTATTTGGCTTGTTGGAAAGGCATGAAATCACCTGCCCTTAAAAAATCCCCTACAATGTTACGCACTTTCGATGGGCGAGGTTTTCATCCTCACGGACTTTTTCAATCCTTAGTCATTCAGTTGGGCGGCAAAATTGTTACTGTTGATGTCGAGGTGGTCGATGCCCCCCTCGATTACAACCTACTGCTCAGAATAATTTGGTTCTACACTATGACTGTCGTCACCTCATCGGTGTTTCGATGTGTACAATTTCCCCATCAAGGCAAAATTGTCACTATCGACCAACTAGATTTCTGTACACCCGACGCTCGTGCCCCCCCCCCTGTTACCAACAACATTCCTTTTTTGGGAGACCACAAAGTTACGTATGAAAACGTTGGTGTTGGATTGTTGAAATATTCTAGACTTATGGGTACCTTCCCTACACCACTTCCACCTACCACACATCATATTGCCACCGTCAATATGATTTCGACTATGGCTTATCAATCTTTGGAATCATCTGACCCTTGGATTGTACCTAGTCCTATGGAATTCGATGTGCTCGGTGACACCATGCCACTTAGCCCAGCCAAGGCCACATACGTGGCTATTCAATCTGCCTCTTCCTCCCCGGACAACCCCCATCTATTGGCACCCGATGCCTACTCGATGTCGTCATGGTTGGATTCCCTATCGTCTACAATCGATTACATTTCCCACATTTTTTCTTCCGACGAATCTATAATGGAAATGCTTAGTATCGATGACATACCTTGGGATGATAACCATCACCGATCCTCTTTTCTTCCACCTCTAGAAGAAATTCACAAAGACATACACTCTGTCTTCCCTCCTGATGTTACCGATTCTCCACAATCTCCCATCCTCACACAAGATACCCTTTCTGAGGGGAATATGGGTAATATCTCTACTATGATCGTTATTGATATTTCAATCAAAGAAGGCATTGTGAAAAACATTAACCTTGGTGCTAATTTCACACCCGAAGAAGTGGTATCTTATACCGCTCTGTTTAAAGAATTCCACGATTTCTTCGCTTGGAGCTACAAAGAAATGCCAGGAATCGACCCCTCGATCGTCGTGCATGAAATCAAGACCTACCCAGGTGTGAAACTTGTTCGGTAGAAACTCCATCCGGTTCATCCCAAGAAAATTACAGCCATAAAGGCAGAAGTTGATAAACTTTTAAAATCTGGCTTTATCTATCCTGTCCCTTTGACAGAATGGGTCTCCAACCTTGTTCCGGTCGCCAAAAAACAGGGGACCATTCGTGTCTGTGTTGATTATCGGGATCTCAATAAGGCTTGTCCAAAGGACAACTACCCTACGCCCTTCATCGACCAGATCATTGATAATTGCGCTGGGAGCGTAATCTTCTCTTTCATGGATGGTTTTT
Source organism: Picea engelmannii (assembly GCA_009831015.1). NCBI lineage: Eukaryota > Viridiplantae > Streptophyta > Pinopsida > Pinales > Pinaceae > Picea > Picea engelmannii. Next base: position 38,764 of record ML845316.1, read on the forward strand.
CCGGGTATAACCAGATTGAAATTTTACCTGCTGATCAACATAAAACAGCCTTTATCTGCCCATGGGGAAATTTCGCCTATCGAAAGCTACATTTTGGTCTCAAAAATGCTGGTGCTACTTTCCAGTGGGCCATGTCGTACACTTTCCACAATATCAAGCATATTGCATAACCTTACCTCGACGACTTACCTGCCCACTCATCCAATCGATCAGATCACGTTGATCACTTACGGGCTATTTTTCTTCGATGTCGGTTTTACCGTATCCGCTTGAACCCATATAAGTGTATTTTTGTTGTCGAATCCGGTCGAATCCTCGGTTTTGTTGTCTCTAAATACGGGATTCGGGTGGATCCCTTAAAGATTAAGGCTATTCTGGCCTTACCCCCACCTACTAGTTTAACCCAACTCCAGAGTTTGCAAGGAAAATCAAACTTCCTTCGTCATTTCATTTGTAACTACGTTGAGATAACTAAAGGATTCATGCGATTATTGCAGAAGAACACCCCTTTCACCTGGGATGACATCACTCAATGATCATTTGACGCTCTCAAGAATGCCTTGACCCATGCACCTTTGTTGCACCCTCCAGAGTATACAAAGGACTACATCCTTTACTTAGCCGCCTCCACTTCCACTATTGCAATGGTGTTAGTTCAGGAGGACCCCAATGGTGAAGAACATGTGATCTATTACCTGAGCAAGAGTCTATCTGGACCCGAACTCCGATATTCACATGTAGAAAAACTGGCTCTGGCAGCCGTCATCGCTGTCCAGAGATTTCGCCATTACATCCTACTACGCACCACCACTGTGATTTCAGACTCAAACCCCATGTACCATGTCTTGACACGTCAAGTGCTCGGGGGAAAATACTCTAAATGGATCATCATCCTTCAGGAATTCGATCTTGAATTTGCAAAGTCCAAAGCCAAAAAGTCCCTGGTGTTTGCGGAGCTTATCTGCGATCTCCCCCATGCTGATGAAGATATCAAACCTAGAGATTCTCTCCCTGAGGAAACTCTTTTCCTCATCAGCACCTCTGATCCTTGGTATGGAGACATCCTCCTTTATCTCCAAACCCAACGCTTTCAGCCTAACACTTCCCATGAAGAGCGTCGATGTATTTGCCACCATTCTCGTCGTTATCTTATCGTCGGCGACACCTTTTATCGTCGTGGTATTGATACTATCCTTCGACGATGTTTGATTCATGCAGAGGCCGAACGTGTTCTGAATGATTGTCACCTTGGAGCCTGTGGCGCTCACCTTTCTGGGATGGCCACAGCCCAAAAAATTCTACGTGCTGGCTATTTTTGGCCCTCGATTTTCAAAGATTGTATTGAGGCAGTCAAAAAATACCCACCCTGCCAAGTTTTTAACAACAAGGCACGCACCCACCCTACTACGCTGCACCCCGTTATTGCCATAGGCCCCTTCGCCAAGTGGGGGATCGATTTTATGCAATGTAAGCCTACCTCAGCCGGGGGGCACGATTATATAATCGTCGTCATCGACTACTTTACCAAATGGGTTGAGGCTATGCCTACCTTTCTGAACGATGGTCGTACCATAGCTCTTTTTGTTTTTAACCACATCATAACTCGTTTTGGTGTACCACACGCTATTGTCACCAATCATGGTTCACACTTCAAGAACCAGATGATAAGTGAATTGCATGCCAAGCTGGGTTTTCGCCATGAAAACTCATCCCCATACTATCCTCAGGCCAACAGACAAGTTGAAGCCATCAACAAGGTCCTCAAAACCATGATTCAACGCATGGTAGGGGAAAATAAGACATCCTAGCATCTACAACTTTTCTCCGCTCTCTGGGCTTACCTTACTTCCGTGAAAACCGCAACTGGGTTCACTCCTTTCCAGTTAGTGTATGTCATCGAAGCCGTTTTACCAATCGAGTGTGAGATTCCATCTCTGAAACTTAAAGTAGAACTCCTACCCCATACTTCTGTCGAAGAAGAAAATTTCTTATATCTAACCAAACTGGACGAAACACGTCGTGATGTCGCTCTCGTTAACGAGGCACATTAGAAATGGATAAAAAATCAATACGACAAATCTGTCCATCCTCGGACTTTTGCAGAAGGAGACTTAGTCCTCGTCTATGACCAGGCTCGTGACAAACTAGGAACATGTAAGATAGAACCTCTGCGGCATGGCCCTTACATTGTGAAACGTGTTCTGCACAGAGGTGCCTATGAGTTAGTCAATTATGATGGAATCTCCCTAGGCGAGCCCCGGAATGGGCTTTACCTTAATAAGTACTATGCCTAGATCACCTAGCATGTGTACTTTGTACATTATTGTATTTTAGTTTGTTGTGTTTGTTTCTTTCACGTGCTCGAGTCTTTACCTTTGCCACTCATAATTGTGCCTTGTGTTTTCATGCGCAGATGACATCTTCCTTTCCTATCTTTGTCAGGTTTGCGGATGGCGCTAGTCGACACACCCGGAACATTGCTTCGGCAGCATGGGTCATTTACCAATCTGACGAGTTGGTGAGTTTAGGAGGTATTTGCTTAGGACCAGCGACTAATAACATGGCAGAATATCATGCTGTCATCGGACTTTTGACCCAATCCTCCTCCCTAGGTATCTCTCATATCATTGTTAACCTAGACTCGCAACTCGTGGTATGCCAACTTAATCGTATCTACGCTATTCGTAATCCTATCCTGCTACGTCTCCACCTCCAAGTTCGTCGTCTTGAACGAATATTTGATTACATCAAATACAAACATATTCCAAGAGAACTCAACAATGTTTTGGATTCGTTAGCTAATTACATCATGGATCGGTATCTCTCCCATAGATAAGATTTCATGAAGGAAAACAAATTGTACATCACATGTAAATTAAAACACATCACATTTAAGACATCATCATTTACAAATCTTTTGGCACTGTAAAAACTCGGAACTGTATATATATACATAGCGTGACTGAAAATGTTTTGATTACATCAAAAAAGTATTTAGAAGAGAAAAATTTTGGGTCTTTACACCCATACAACATCGTCCGACAAGCCATACAAAATATACGATCCCCAGAGAGACTCTTATCTCTCTGCACTGCATTATGCTGAGAATAACATATCACTGCACGTACTACTCATCTCAGTAAATAATTAACATTCTCGGGCACCCCCACAGTGTGTCTCTGTAGATGTAAAGGAACTTCTCTCCTCCATAGGGGAGGAATGCCCATCGTAAGGCCTTGAAGGTTTCTTTCAACCTCCCGGAGACCTATCACTGGTGCCCCCAGATCTACTGCAACCTGAGCACCCCCGCGACGTCCTGGTATTGGTATCTCAGTCAGACGCATTGCTCCCTTGTCTGCATGTTGAAAACAATATATCCATTAAAAACTCTTCTACGTACCCCAAAAAATTTACATACGTAAAAAACTTAAAACAAAAAAACAATAGACAAGGTGTTGTTTAGTCTCTCACCTAACGCATCCCAATCTTCCCCCACCGGTAGAATTAAATCCATGCTCCCGCAAAAGTCCACCTCAGCATATGGGAAGTCTTCTATCCAAAGATATTAGCGTCTCAGCCAAGCGAAGAAGTCACCGGTGAAACGAAACTCTGACTCTGCCACTAGTCTCGGAGATAGACTAGTCCACCGTTCCATCCGTGGTTCTCCCACTGGTCATACCACCAATGCAATCTGAGGCTGCATCTAGGGTATGCGCTCTAAGAATAATGAGACCAAGAAAGAACCATATCTGAACTGCTTCTGCCCCATCCTACATCTCGAAATCCTTCACATTCCGAAGAAACCTTGCGCTCCAGTTAAATAGTGTTGGCTCCAAACACTGTACGCCATAAGCTACCTGTGATCTTGACGCCAGATGCGCGTTAGTGCTTCCTGTCACACTCGTGATGGAAAACAAAATAGACCAAAGGGGTAACTCTCTGATATCCTTGATTGGGATTCTACCCCCCACCAGTGTTGCTCCTGGGACACAATGACGTGCCAGGTACACACCCACTTGCTCAGGAAGCGCCCTCTGTCCGGAAAAAGATATAGGAGACCCTCTTTTCGAGAGGCCAGTCAAGAAATATACATCTTCCAACTCGATGGTTAAAATCTATGTCCCGATCCGAAACCCTTGCTCTACGACACCCCACAAGTTGATTATGTGCTCAAGCAGAAGGATCTCTTTCTTCATCTTTTGCAGTTTGAAGAATTTCAGAAGGCCACAATCTCTCAACGCAGACCACGTACGAGGACTCCGCAAAGCAGCCAAATCATCGAGCTCATGCTCCCGTTCCTTCCACTCAATCATGGTCGTTGCCGAAATCACCTACAAACAAAAAACAAAAAACAAAGAATTTCATTATTCAATTTTTTTGGCAATTTGTTAAGTAATTAAAAAAATTGAAATCTATTGCCCATACTTTTCAAAAGGGACCACACCCTCTTTTTTATTACTCAATGATCACTACGCAGCAATAAAACGTTTTAAATTAAAATGATTTTCATAATGGCTGTGTGGGCATATTTTTGAGTTTCTTATGGATTCTTTAACAAAAACGACCTATCTACTCAAGTATCAAGGCGTTGGCATCTATGCTATCACCCTCTAAAATCATTTTTATAAACAAATGTCTTTTTCCCATCGTTTTGAATAGAGGCCGATTTGGCCTTTTTGTTGGATGACCTAGGGCTTCATTTTCTTATTTAAATATTGTTGTGAAAACAAATTTTGAACCATGTAATTGAAAGAGGAGGAAATGAAGATCTACTTGGTCCAAACGGTGAGAGAAATGGTCAATCGTAGCTCTGATATCAAGCAAAACAAGATCCACCTCCAAAATGAGAATCTCCACTGCTACAAATCCTTATGCAAAATGAAATGGTAAATGAAGATTTTTCTTGTATTACTATTTATACATTTCCATTTTTTATAAGGTATAGTTATTTGTGGGTTTCTTTGACAATATAATGGCTTCACTAAACCTCTAGATTGCAGTTTTGGCACTACAAGTTTCAAAGCAGTTTTGATCATTTGTTTACCTTGTCACATCCACGATCATAGTCTTAGTTCGTTCTCAAGCTCGAGAATATAAGAACGCACCGGGTAGACTTTTATCTCTTTTTCGGACCCGTATGGACACACGAAAAAGGAACCCCCTGGAGTCACCTTTAAACGCTTTTCAGACTCTCTAAACATGAAAATATTGTCGAGTGATCTTGCTTCCTTTCACACTCGTTAAAATGTTTGAAAGGGCGTCTTTCGAGTGGTAGTTTATCTCTTTTTCAGCCTCATAAGACTAACTGTACGAAAAAGGAACTGAGAGAGTTCTCTTTTAAGTGTTTTTCCAGACTCTATAATCATGAAAAACCTTCGAGTTTTCTGTCTTTGGACTCACTAAAACAAACATTGACAGGCCCATACGGGACCGAACCCTTACTTCTTCCAGTTCGTTAAATAAAGGAAGAGGAACTTCTCGAAGGTGAGTTATATTGAGCATATGTTACCCTCCTCGAGCTCGTTAAATTAAAAAGAGGTACTCGTCTATCTGGATGGGGGGAAATTTGAAAGAAGCAAGCCAAGCAGTCTCTTGAGAACATTACCAAGTAATTCTTAGAGTCGCCCTTGAACACGGCACTTTGTCTTTTGCACGCATTATAATCCGTTGAACCTCTGCACTGAGCCAATCCTTTGAGTTTCTTTTACTCCTCTGGATCACCCAATGTAATTCACAGCATCCACTGCATCATCAAGTTTTGGTCTATGTCATGTTTCTGTTGTCGTGCCTCAGTGTTCAAGGGAAGTATCCATATCGTGAGTCAGCCATCACAAATATCTTGTCTCAATACCCGTGTCAGTCCATGCTCATTTGATCTACCAATTACATCTCTATGTCTGTTTCGTTTCATTAATGGGGGATACATCAAGGCCCTCCTTCGACGATCCTGTTCCTGTCGACTTCAACACATTATCCAGGAATTAGACTTAGAAACCAGTTAGTACTTTGGGACCTGCATGCCTCAATGGCAGGCCTCCTCACGTCTGAAAACAGGTTTATATCATTGACCTTTGATAAGATGATTCCACAGATGTTCAACTCCAACTCATCCATTCACATTCGTTGGAATGTACTAGGGTACCTTGGGAATCATTGACATTAATGGTGATCTCTCTCGCGCTTGTTAACGGTTTACATCATTGACCAGTAATCAAGTGGTTTCTGCGATGTTCGACATCAGGACATCTATTCACATGGTTAGATTTGAACTACATCGGGATCGGTAAGAAGACCCTGGGTTGAGTGATCACTTTGATATGTACTTCGCCCAGGTTGCGAAAGAGTTTCTCTTGAACAATGGCACACATACTGTCACATAGATCCACTTTGTATTGGTCGTGGCTATGTCTTGTCATCTCGTAGATCCACTGTGTATTCTTCGTGGCTACGATTAGTTCAGGGCATCAGAGTATAGATCCACAGTGTATCCTCGGTGGCTATACCATTTGTCAATACAATTATGGATCCGCAGTGTATTTTATGGCGGCCATATCTTGCAATTCTTGATCACCCAAGCATAGGTATGCCTACCTTGGGTTTGAAGCATGTCATAATATTTGTTGGATGTTTGTGTGCAGCTTCTGTTAGGTTCTCCGCGTCTATACCCTTGCTTGAAAGTCTACAAATCCTTTCAGTTATCAGTTCTCATCTTATAACTTCATACTTTGGGGGGCAATTTGTTACACATCAACATTACTCGCTTTGATAAGTGTCGCAAGTGTCGCATGTTGCTCACAAGTGTCGCAAGTGTCAAGCAAAGCATACTGCCATGATGCCTATGTTATACTTATAACGACATTAAGAAGACACTTAAAATGACT
>ML845317.1:31049-41067 GCA_009831015.1 Picea engelmannii
AAGTATCCATTTCAACAATTGGTATCAAAGAGGGTTCCTTCAACACAGTTTAAACACTGAAGGTAGATTCAGAAGAAATGGGTGGACAAATCGTTATCTCCAGAAATGAAGCTCCCTTATTTGATGGAACAAATTATTTATCATGGAAGGAAAATATGAAAAGATATCTGAAGTCAAGAGGATCTGGAGTTTGGGATTTGGTAGTAAGTAAGTCCTGGCACTTAACTACCTCAAAGATAAAAACCAAAACTGTAAAGGAAGCAAGGAGAAACAATTCAGTAGCCTTAACATCAATCTAGGATGGATTGTCAGATAAGGTCAAAGATAAGATGAGACACTACAAATCTGCTAAATAATTATGGCTCCAACTAGAAAATTATTATCAGAATGCAATACAAGAAGAAGAGAAATCCTATAAAAGTGAAGAACAAGACTTAGATAAATAGGATTCCTGTCAGAATAAAGAACAAAACTCAGAAGAAGAGAATTCTTATCAAGATAAGGAACAAGATAAAGAAAACGAAAATTGTAATCGGATTGAAGAACATAATATAGAGAAAAAGATTTCTAATCAGAATGAAATGCAGGATTTGATCTCAGTCAACAATGAGGAAGACAACCTCATCAAGGAATTGATCCATACCTTAGTAATCACTAAAGAAAAATTACATAATCTTAAGACTGATGTTACAGTTGCAATCGAAGAGATTCATATGCAACCAATAAATTATATGCATTTTAAAGTTCCTGTGGATGTTCTTGACCATCTTGAAAATATAATTATGTGCACTTTTGAAGAGTTGGAGAAACTTCAACAGTTAGATCAATCTAATCATGAAGAGTTTGAACAGAGAGTTCAGCTAGAAGACAAAGAAAAGGAGATCAAAAGATTGAAAATCGAAGTTACTAGTCTAACAGAAGAGATGGAAGAATTAAAGACACATGACAATAAAAGAAAAGAAGTACTAAAAGAATTAGAAGAATTAGTTAGCAGTCTAAACACTCAACTTGAGGAAATTAAAGAAAGTGAAGAAGACCTAAAGATCCAGTTAACAAGGAAAGAAAATTCTTACCGCATGTTGGAATTGGAAATCATCAATTTCAAAAAGATAAATGAAAGTACTAATTCATATATAATGACTCAAATTGAAGAAACTAAGAAAAATGAAGAAGCCTAGAAGACCCAAATAACTAAAAAGGAAGAATCATGCCAAATGTTTTAATTAGAATCCATCAACATCAAAAGGTTCATATAGAATACGAGGAAGAAATCAAAATATTGAAAACTAAATTTTTTGATCTAACAAAAGATATAGAAGAATTGAAGACATGTGAAAAAACTATTAAATGCAAATAAGTCTTGGATGAGACATAAGAAATATTCATCAATCTAAAGACTCAACTTGAACATGCTAAAGAAGTGGAAGAAGCCTTGAAGATTCAGTTGACTAAAAATGAATAATTATGTCACATGTTGAAGTTAGAAATAGTCAATCTCAAAAAGATGAATGATAAGACAAATAAGATTGTCAATTTCCAAAATAGCTCAGCTATCCTAGATAAGATTTGGAAGAGCCAAAGATCAACTGATGACAAAACTGGTCTTGGATACAATAAGAAAGAAGACAATGACAAATGGAGCACCATTTACAAACATGAGAAAGGATCATCCTTCTCAAAAGAAAAAGGTGCAATTACAAAGAAATTACAAGTCATGAACTTTGTTAAGGAAGGAAGCTATAGAAGTAAAAAGGAAGAAGAAAATCAAATGATATATTTCTCAAACCAAAATAAAATCAAGAATGGAAAAATCTTCAATGGGTATTGCTTTTCTTGTCATAGCTTTGGACACAAAGAAATGGACTGTAAGAAACTAGAGAAAGGATACACACAAAAATTGAAAAACTCAATTAGATGCAGGAGATGTAATTTTGTTGGGCACACAACAAATTTTTTTCATACAATGAGATGTTACAACTATGATAGGTTTGGGCACAAATCCCAAAACTGCAGGATTTCAAAAAGTCAATCCTTAAATTAGTCATTCAAGTCAGTGAAAAAACCTAATAAAAGTTGGAAGAAGAAAGGATATGACAAATCTCCAAAAACACAATTAGAAAGAGAAGATCCAAAAAACATAATATCTCATAGAAAGATATGGAGAAGAAAATATGAAGGATAAAGCAAGAAATATGATATTACACCTGAAAGTGAAGAAATTAATAATAAGAAAGTGATGGGTGAAGGTCCTAATAAAGAATGTGAAATTCAATATGAAATAAATCAAGGCCAAGAAAAGGAAGTGCCTATAGAAGAATATGGGACAATATCAAATTCTGATGATATCATAATTTGTTAGCGAAAGAAAGAAAATACAAAATAAGTTTAAATTTGTTTCTACAAAATCAAAGGATTATGCCAAGAGTTTTTAAAATTAACATATGGAAAATATTGACTATCTATTGATTAGTGGTCAAAAGAAAATTCATTGCTAGAATTAGTTGTAGAATACAAGAAGAGGAAAAATAAAGGTAGCAGAGAAGTTCAAGGAGTATCATTGAACAAAGATCAATTGATAACAAATTGGTATTTAAATCAATTGGTATCATTTCTAAATTGATATTCCTGTGAAATATCAAAGAAGAATAAGAAGCAGATAAAAAAGATCAGTAAGATTCATACTCTTGTTCTATTTGAAAAAGGAAAGTTAGTAAAAACTCAGGAGGAGTATTTTGGTTATTAAATAAGAAAGTAATTAGTTTAATTTTTGAAAGACTTGATACAAGTTGGTATCAAGAAGACTACTTATTTGAACAAAAATATTCCAATGGACTGAGATAAACAATTAGTAAATTAATAGGGGAAGAGACCTTGTCACGAAGAGCTACCCTTTCAGAAACAAACAGGGAGAGTAGTCAAAGGCAGAGAAAGCATATTGACAGGAGGAGTCATTTAGTTATGGCAAGCAAAACATGATTCCAGGGGGAGTTACCCAAGTTCATATTTTGGTCAAAACATGCAGACAAACATAGGTTGATCATAAGGGGAGAAACCCTTTGCCATTGATGTCAAAGGGGGAGAGTAACTTCATAGAGGAAAGCATCATCACAAGGGGAATTTGTGTGTTGACCTCAATGACAAAGGGGGAGATTGTTGGACATATTGTCATTGATATGTTGTCATTGATGTCAACAGTCGATGTCATTGTGATGTGATGATAAGTTGTTATGATGAATTGTCATTGATGAGTTATCATTGATGAAATTGACATTGATGTCAACAGTATAACAATATGCAGAGAATGAAAATGTCAAACCATATACAAATATTCAAGCTCAGAAGCAAGGACATTAATCAAATCTCAGAAGGAAAAGTGCATTGCAAAAAAGTGATTAGGATCGAAATCCCCATGAGACAAACCAGGACCATTGGATACGCAAGCACTAGATCAAGGGCAGGGATTGATTATGGAGTGTGAAGGGAGAATTAAAAAACACATTAATTCCAATACCGCAATTAGTCTAGACCGTCAGATTACAAGAGAAGGACCATTAGAGGACTGGTCAACGATCAGGTCAAGTCATGACCGTTGGATATGAAAGCGCCAGATCAAGGGTAGAGATTGATTGCAGAGTGCGAAGGGAGAATTAAACAACACGTTAATTCCAATACCGCAATTATTCTATACTGTCGATCGTCACCTACCAATAGATCTATGATTGGCATAAGTTCCACTACCAAATGAGCAGTTTCCATTGCAGAACTCAACAATAATTTTAAACATCATGCTAGTGAGGACCCCACAATCATCCTTGATCATTGATCTCCTCCGAGAGCATTCTTGACCGTTGGATCAAGTTGAGTGGAAGGACGGAGTAAGTCATGGACCATGGATCATGGAAGTGACATACACATGGTCAATCTGACATTGACCACTTCGGGTAAAATCGACTGAAGGAAATGTGCATGAAGGAATTTTAGCCGAAGTCGAAGTTTGAAAGTAAACGTGAGCCATCTGATCGTAGGTAAAGTTTTGGGAAAAAGAAGAGCCATTGGATTTAAACCAAGGAAAAGAAGCATCGCATATAGATCGAGCCGTCGATCTAAGATCACAATCAACGAACAACATTCATTTAGGGTTAAAAATTGTGAGGAGGTTACACTTCGGGTAAAATGAGAAGTAAGAAAGGCCAAAGTCCTGAAGTGGACATGAGTCGTCTGATCTTAGGAACACTTTAGGAAGTATCCTGACCATTGGATCAAGTTTAGTGGAAGGACAGGGTAAGCCACAAAGTGTCTCGAAGTAGACGCAAGCTGTCTAATGTAAGGAACACTTCAGAAAATATCCCGATCGTTGGATCAAGGAAAGTAGAAGGATAGGATAAGTGAGGCAAAAGGCTTGAGATCCTAAATACCCAAATTCTCGATAGTGGTTGGATTGAGATAATATTTTTTGGGTTAAATGAGGACCATCGGATTTGGAAAATACATGATGGTCATTGGATGAGAATAATGGTCAACTTCGGCACTGACCACTTTGAAGAAAAAGGATTCAGAACATATGAGTTCACCCGAAGGTTGAAGTTCTGAAGTCGCTCTCAACCATCGATTTGAGATACATTTCAGGACTTAGGACAACCATTATATCTAGGATAAGAACATGTGCCACATGAGGAGATCTACGTCATCAAGGACACGTGGCGTAATCAGATGAATACAAGTGTCAAAGTGCAGTTGTCATTTCAGGTATGTGTGAGTCAGGAATCTAAGTGACATGTGGAAACCACTCATTCAGTGCCACGTCAACAAGTGATGTCATCAAGTTATGTCAGTTCGGGAGTTTCACCACCAGTAAATACCCAAACTCCTGAAGTTTCGAAATGAACGAGAATCGTTCATCGTGCAAATAACATCCAACCATCCGATCTACTTTAGCAAAATGAATTCTGTAAGATTGAAGGACTGTGAAGGAGAAATCACTCGAAGTGTCAAAGGCTGAATTTAACACTAACCGTTGATCTAATTCGGGAGCGTTATCGATCGTTGATCAAGTACAGTGGAAGGACATAATAAGCGTATACCATGAAGTGGCGCTAACCATTGATCTACTTCGAAGAGTGTTCTCAACCATTGAAGATTATGGACATGCGTCTTGTATTAGAGAGATTTGTAAAGAGGCTGGAAATCACAAAGGATGAAGTCCCGAAGTAACAACAATCATCCATCTCATCGTGCGATTAAAATGTGACCGTTGATCTGGACAAGTGATCAAGAACTCGCTTGGCTTGGCACCTAGTCACCACTTGTGGTCGTATGAAATAGAGAAATAAGGGTAAAAAGAAGAGGCAACACTTAAATCAATGAGCCAGTGGTTTTGTGCATATGATCATATGTAAATGGTTTGAAGGAAGCGCCTCATACAGATTTAATTCAACTGAGAGTTAACACTAGAACAATACAAAGAATTAATAAAAGATCAAATATGATCTGTTGGTGAGTTGAGAACACAACAGAAGCATGAGTCTATCCAGGTCTGTGATCAACTCATGAAGACAAAAGAACCGACACACAATCATGATTAAAAGAGATTTAATTCATGAGCATTATGACTAAAAGATAAAAGGAAAAATGATATTATTTAAAGATTAATATTATCATTTAAATGAAAAGGTACAATGGTTGAAATATCAAAAGACACAATGATTCAAATTCACATCAGTTGGAAGACTATATAAACAACAAGGAATGGTGAGAAGAGAGTGTAGTTGAATTTGTTGAAGAATATATATTTATATATAATGGATTGAATGAAGGTTCATTCTATCAGGCTAGTTCTTGTTTACAATTTGGGTCTTGTATGAGGATTGGATTCCTCACATCTCAATTGGATTTGAGATCAACAAGATGGGATTTGTTATGAGGATTGGATTTCTCATTTCTCAGTTGGATCTGAGAACTACAAGATGGGTCTTGTAACAGAGAACTGGGTCTCTCATAATTGTTTGAAGATGATATTAAAATATTGATCTTATGTATTCATTCAAGTTAAATATATAAATAGAGTATTTATTCTTTTATATATATTGGTTGAGAAAATGAAATAAATATATGTTGTTCAGTTAATTTATGAAAAGTGGAAAATTGTCCAAAGTTTTGTGACACTGATTCACCCCCCGCCCTCTCAGTGTCAAGTATCCATTTCAACATAAACTACATATGAGGTGATGAGATATAGTAGGAGACATTATCCAGAAAACAACATTTTTTCCCATAACTATGATATCATGATGATCAATTTTATTAATATAAAATATTTTTAACTATGATTTTTGTTTTTTCTACATTTTATGTTGTGTTATATGTTTTATATATTATGTTAATTCCAAAGATTTTTCAGTGGATAGATTGGGGATGTGGAATTGAGAGTCATGTGTAGAGGGCACTAGATGAGCTTTGACCTTCATGTGGTTTTCCTTGTTTAGTAGAGAATAAATGCCTTTATATACAAAAATTTAATCCCATATTGGTTGAAATGTGTGGCACATAAAAAACATATAAGCTCCAATATACCATGATCCTTTTGCCTATGGGGGTAGTCAAAAGAGAGTGGTGCCTCCTACTAACATAATGGTTGATTGGATAAAATGTGAATATCTTTGTTTTTTTTCCTTCCAACTTCCCTCGATGCAAGAAATAAAAAAAATCCTCACGTGTAGTACTCCACAATACCCCTTTCACATGCCTTCCTAAAAACTTCCCATCATTAAGTTGTATATGCCTAAAATTTGTGCATCTTGGAAATGTTTTACCACATAGATAACTCTCTTGTAACATACCCAACCACCCCCAGGACGAGCACGCTACTCCAAAAACTCACTTCTTAACTGATTTCGAATTATGATACATTTAATTTATAGAGAAGCATGAAGGAGACATGATAACATCACATGCAATAATCAATATTCATGCTATAACATAAAAGAAATGAATATAATTACATGCACAACAATAAATAGCAAGCACACATATTATAACATATGAATCTTAGAGACATTAATTAATACACAACAAAAATAAATATATAAGCAATGAAACACATCACAGAGAGAACTTATATTTAACAAGATGATTCACCAACTGGTTTCATACCAAGGATGTTCCACCCAACCATAGAGATGGTTGTTCCAAGTCTCAATAGAAATGTCACCCCTGAGCCAAGGATATGAATCCACAAGGACAGTTTCATGGTGTCACTCGGCTTCCCAAACCAGTCAACACTCAAGCTCTCACAAGTTCCTCAACACAAAACAATCCAAAGTACACCAACTCTCTTCTCTCCATCCTGCACACCCCAAGAGAATGGACCCCCTTCTTTGTCATGCAGTCCCTCATACCGTCCACCTCCTTCTAGGGCTCCAATGCATCTGGTCAAGAATCTCCATGCTCGGACTCTCAGGACTTGTAGCCGTGAAGAGAATTTAGTACCTGCCAATGCATCTTAGGCACGTGGGCATTAATTCATGGATGGAATGCACTAGTAGTCACTAAAACCAATCAACAATGGCTTCTCTCCCATCAATTCGTTTTTCCTTTCCCCACCAAGATTAAGGAGGAATGAGCAATAATGAATGAGTGAAAGAATGAATGGAGAGTATAGAATAAAGAGTGTGAACAATGAATAATGAATGAACCCCCAAACAACCCAAATATGGGTTTATATTTTTACTTGAAAATCAAGAACCACATGGCCTTTCCCCAAGAAGCACATGTAACCACTTATTTTCATTAAAACAATTATGGGTAAATAAAATATGATAAAATGACTTAGCCCCTTAACCCCCCCTTTCTTTTGGAATCATAGCCCCCTATAACTCTTGTACTCGTTTGTCTAGCAACCAATGATCTATTATATTATTAATAATGATCAAAACAATACATTTCCTAGGCACGCTGGCCTCTTTAATTGTTTGGGCACTCCGGTCTTTCATCAAATAAATAAAATACATTATTTAATACGTGGACTCAAAACTAGGGTATTGCATTCCCCTCCCTCTTATTTTGGCACTATCCTTAGTACACATACAAAACAAAAAAAAAAATTCAAAATTTATTCGAAAAGTCATAGGTACTCTACTCACACGGCATCTTCATGATCCCAAGTAGCATATTTAGGACCGTAGGAGGTCAACTAAACTTTTACCAGTTCTACAACTTGATTACAGAGTGTTAGCACTAGAAGTCTCACCTAGATTGCTTTAGGTGTGAGCCTAATACCCATCAGAAAAGATAAAAATGTTTACAAAGTGTAGCAAATGGGTGTGATACTCAGTTTATAATATCAACACAAAAACTCCATGAAATACACACCGACAAACAAAGCTTTGAATAACTTCAAATCAGTGTTTAGAGATTTCAATAGGAAGATGGAAGAATTAGCAAGGAATATGAGATACATGCATCAAGTTACATCAAGTAGTTTTGAAACACATATAGAATAAATCTCATTGAATAAAAACCTCCTAATCAATAAGAGAGAACACTTTGATCATACTTGCATGAATTACAAACAATAAATCATTTATTGTAGTAAGGAACAAGCATAATGATGAATCCTTCATCAACAACTAACATCAAAGTGATATAGAAACACAGATGTGACAATAGGAAAGGAAATTGATCATTCACCATTAAAGATTCTTGAATCTGATGCATACATCTGGAAAATCTGTTATAGTTGAAAACTAAAGATAAGAGTCTCACTGTCTAACCATTCAAACCCTCTTATAGAGTTACAATACATATTAAAAAAACAAAACATCCAAAAATATCTCTACAATTTTCCACCTAGATTCTACATAGGATTCTATGCCTAAGAGAGGCGTGGCACTAGGGGCACAATAGAAATGTAACAAGAATGCTATATTCCAGGAATTTGTTGGCATCATTAAAGGCAACTGCTGACAACTTGATGCATGTGGCTTAACTATAGTCAGATCCTTGAGGCAGGTGGCCCTTGATGTGCAACTGATATTTGAGGAACTTATCCAAACTCACTCTAACACCTAGCAGTCTTCATCAACCCAAAATCCTCGTGATGCCCAGTTTGCATCACCTGCACTACAAACTGTCCTAAAACAACCAATTTGCAACACCTTTGAAAGCACACACTGGGAACTTTCCTATAGGTTCTTTTTTACATCCAAAATGATTTCAACTATTTAAAGCTTGCACAAAAAGTTGGAAAACCCTTCCAGAACTTGCTATAATATTCTGAAACATGAAGTAACCTTTGCAGAAGTCATATGAATATGGTAACCTCAGTTTAAGGAAAAAATGACTACTCAGGTTATAAGTATGTGTATAAAAGTAAACCATGGAAAAAATTGATGCTGATGTAGAAATAATATTGTGTCTTCATCTTTCTCGGGTACTTCTTCTAGTAGCCACACGAGCTAACATATCCAAATTCCTTTTTGCTACCTACTACTTGAAGGGTTTCAATTATTCTCTCACCCTACTAATTTCAACTTGGCAAGATCTCTTCTATCTATACACATTCTTCAGCTGCCTATGTAGAGGTAGAGATCTCTTAGCCAAATATCTTGCTTTATCAATAGTATTTTCATATAAATCTAACATATTCTTCAGCTTTATTAGAGCCTCCAGATTTTCCTCCTTCAATTTTTAATTTTCATCTCTTGTATCCTTAAGTTTCCTCCTGAGTCTTTTGAAAGTAGGATTACTTTCATGAGAAGGGGGGTTGATCTCAATAATCTCTATTGGTTTCTTTAAAGTCTGAGTTGTATCCTTTTGGTGAGTTGAGGATTTTCATGTATCCTCTTCCACATGAATATGTTGCTTAGCTACTGATCTGGTGAAAGGTATTCTAGGCTTGAATATTTTTGCAACAATAGGTGGGGAAAAGACAAGTTTCTTACCCTTGAGACTCCTTATTTTACTTTATGATATCTCCATAGGTGTAGGTTATGCCACAAGAGAAACTTCTCTATAAAGAGGT
>ML845318.1:0-10180 GCA_009831015.1 Picea engelmannii
TTTGACTGTTATGAAAGTTATGTTGACAGTATTTTTATTCACAACAATAGCTTAAACTGATGGCCAATGATTTATTTTGTTTCTAGAGAATAACAACTTCACTTAAACCTTCTTCGGGAACTTTTAAGTCAACTCTTTTACTTGCACTTAAACACCTTAACTTTTTACCTTCAAGTAAATTGAGCCTTGAAGAAAATGGAAGTAGTTTGTTATAGAATTTAATAATTTCCATTAGTGTTAAATGATGTATAAGTTTAAGATTTATTGATTTTTGGATTATCATTCTTAGGAAAAAGTTATGATGTTGAATTAATAGGTTTTTTAGACATAATGGCTATTGGCGTATTAGTTTAAAATCTTGCGCGAGATTAATGGCCAAGGAATTAGTGGTTTTAGCTAAACAGTTAATAGTTTAACATTAATTGGATACTATGTGCCTTGTGCCTTAGGTCAAACTAAAGGGTCGTTGGACTCAGTCGTTTCACCACTCGGGTTTCCTTGTAGGAATCAAGAAATCTCGATCAGTTGCGCAAGTTAATTCTGAGCAATGTCACCTTGCTTCTTGTCGACTTGTTGCTTGGGTGTGTGGGCATCGTCTTCTTTTCAGTTAATTTGGTCTCCTAGCGCGTTGGATTTTCTTGAGTCCTTGGTCCAGTTAGGTTATGTTGTGCCAGGTTTATTGTTGCATATATCACCTGGGGACGGCGTGATTCTATTTGAGGGTATCATGGCGCACCCTATTGGATAGCGGCGAATGATAACTTGGTCGAAGTCGGGAATCCTGTTGTGGGTGTTGTTGATCGTTGTAAGTTGTTGTTAGCGCATGGGTCGTAACGCCTTCATGCATTTGGTTTGTGCGCCCGTGAGGTTCTAGTTATTGTTTGTCGAGACCGTTGTGTCATGAATGTGGATTTTGTCCCTTATCCTGTAGGCGTCCTCATGTTTGTGTCAGGCAGGTAGTCATTTATGTCTGTCCTTGATTTCCGCATGTTTCACCCAGTTGCTCGATGTGCTAATGTTAAGTCGTTGTTATTTGTTTCCTGGTCTACTTGCATGGTGTTCATTGTCAATTTGTGGTCCAAATGTTGTCATCGTTACCTTCCTGCCTAAAAACAAAAACAAAAATCACTTATGCTTTGTTTGTAGTCGTAACGATGGGGGTGTTACATGGTATCAGAGCGAGGTTCAACCCGCGACTTGGGATCACTACGGCTTTCGTTGATGTGATTTTTTATTATAATGTTTCTAATTAATTTGAATTGTATTCATGCAAGTAATCATGGTTAGAGGACATCACGGAGGCAGACGATGGGGTGCTAGGGGAGGAGGCGTGATGCCTCCAGCAGCATCCGCGCCTGAGGGGTCTAACCCCCAGGGAGACAAACAGGTTGTCAGGCAGGAGCAGATAGCGGTGGGTGATGTGGTTGGGATGATGAGGTATTTTCATCAGATGTCTGAGGCACTGATCATTCGTTTGGACTGATATGATGCCAGAGCATCGGCACCCCCTGAAGGTCCACCGCGCGCTCCGGTTGGTACTGGTAGCATTCACCGCGAACTCGAGAAGGTCAAATTTCCCGAGTTCTTTGGTGCCCCGAACGGCACAGCCATCAAGGCATGGTTGGAGAATATGGCGATGTGCTTTGCACTTCGCGACTATACCTCCAACATGAAGGTATGCATAGCGGTCTTTCAAATGAAGGGGAGTGCTCTTATATGGTGGAAGACGCTCCTGTCACAGTTGAACATGGTCGTCGAAGATGTGTCATGGGAATTGTTCAAGGAATGATTCTGAGAGAGGTACCTTTCAGAGGAATTCATTGAGTGTCATCTCAACGAGTTCAGTGCCTTACAACATGGCGGTCGTACGGTGCCCGAGTATGAGGCTCGTTTTATGGAGTTTCTTCAGTATGATTCACACCTTAATACCGAGAAACTTAAGGTCAACAAGTTCTTGTTTGGCCTTAACGTCAGCATACGTGCAGGGGTTAGGATTTTGATGTCTCATACCTTGCATGATGTCATCCAAAAGGCCCTCATAGTAGAGGAAGAGCTTGTTAGTGGGGGTCAGAGCAGGACTCCAGCGAGACCGGCAAGGCAGGTGTTATCTGGTTCACAACAGCATTAAACACCAGCCAAACATACGCCAAGATATCATGTCTTCCAAAGAGGATCCAATTTCTCTACACCTCAACGACCAGAGCCTCAGTAGCGGACTCCTTATCGGGGACCACAGCATCAGTAGCAGCGTCAACCGCAGCAACAGCAGTTTAGGCTTGTTTAGGAGAACAGACCAGGGTTCCAGGTCGGTGGGTCTTCGTCTTTTACTTCGGGTACCAGGAGTACTGGATCGAAGAAGGGGTGTTAGACTTGTGGGGAGCCACACTACCAGCACGACTACCCAGTGGAGAGGACTAGAGCATCTGGATCAGCCAGACCCACTACCATGGGAGATTTGGGTAAGTCCCATCAGATTCATGCAACGGTGAATAAATGCCAGGAAGAGCACCAGTCGACTGTGCTCAAGACGTCAGGTACCATCGTTGACCAAACCCTTAGTATTTTGATAGATCTCGGTGCTACCGAGAATTTCATTTCTGGTGCAGCACTAAAATGGATTAAGGTAATGGTAGTCGAACATGATGAATTTAGCTTTGTAGAGATGGATTTGGGATCCAAACAGAAGGTTGGAGGAAAGGTTATGGGTTGTACCCTTAACCTGGGAGAGTTTGTCACCAAGGACAACCTGTACGTCACAATCTTAGGATCTTATGACGTCGTGATCGGTATGGACTGGTTGGAATCACATGAGGCGATAATCAACTGTAAGATGAAACAGTTGAGCTTGGTCGATGATGAGAGACAAAGACGTGTGATTGTAGGTTGAAATCGGGGAGTTTCCCTGAGGTTTATCTCTTCCTTGTAGTTACGGAAGAGCATACGCAAGGGATGTAATCTTTATGTGATCCTTGTGTTAAACGAGAAGGGAGTAGTGGAAGGTCTAGAACACCTTCTTATGGTGAGAGAGTTTTTGGACGTCTTCCCGTAGGATTTACCTGAGATTCCACTAGAGAGGGGATTGGATTTTACCATAGACATGAAACCGGGGACTGAACCCATAGTAAGAACGCCTTATCGGATGTTGACCCTGGAGTTACAGGAAATGAGAATGCAACTGAAGAAGTTGTTGGAACTGGGACTTATACATCCAAGTGCGTCACCGTGGGGTGCGCCTGTTATTTTCATACGAAAGAAGGATGGGTCGTGGAGACTTTGCATTGACTACCGTCAATTGAACAAGGAAACGATCAAGAATCAATATCCATTGTCGAGGATTGATGATTTGTTCGATTAGATGAAGGGTGCGATAGTGTTTTCCAAGATCGATTTGAAATCAGGGTATCACTAGTTACGGATCAAGGAGGATGACATCCCTAAGACTGCCTTTAACACAAGGTTTAGGCATTACGAGTTTATTGTTTTACCGTTTGGACTGACAAACGCCCCAGGGGTATTTATGATTTTGATGAACAGGGTGTTCCACAATTACTTGGACAAGTTCGTCCAAGTATTCATTGACGATATTTTGATTTACTCTCAGATGATGGAGGAGCATGAAGAGCACTTGCGCTTGGTACTACAGTGTCTGTGAGAGCACAAATTGTATGGGAAGTTGTCCAAATGCTCGTTTTATCAATCGAATACTCACTACTTAGGGCATGTCATCTCCGGTGAAGGTATCGTCATGGATCCAGCAAAGGTCGAGGCTATTATGGAATGGCCTGCACCGACGAATGTCCTGGAAGTGCATAGCTTCATGGGTTTAGAAGGATACTATCGACGGTTCGTCGAAGGATTTTCAAAAATAGAAAATCCGATCACAGAATTGCATAAGAAGAACAAGAATTTTGTTTGGACCGAGAAATGCGCGGAGGCATTTCAGAGGCTCAGGGAGTTGTTGAAAAAACACCAATACTAAGGGTGCCTGACATGGACATGGACTTCTTGGTATGCATTGACGCATCCAAGGAAGTCTTAGGTAAAGTCTTGATGCAAGACGGGTGAGTGATCACTTACATCTCGAGGAAACTGAGAAGGCATGAGGAGAACTATGTGACACATGATTTGGAGTTGTTAGCCATTGTATATGCCTTGAAGGTTTGGAGACACTACCTTGTTGGATGAAAATTTGAACTAAAAACGGACCATTTTGGACTACAGCACATCTTTATGCAAAGCAACCTGAACACGCGACAATGGAGTTGGTCGGAATTTCTTAGCGAGTATGATTTTGAGATTACTTACATAAAGAGAATAGTGAACCGAGTGGTGGATGAATTGAGTCGGAGACCTCGCATATTTTCGGTGTTGCCTCTTAAGAATACTCTACGTAAAAATATTCTAACTTTACAACATGACGATGACTGGTACAAAGAGGTCAAGGATTTTATCGGACAAAACACAATGATGGTACCAAGATTTGAAGGATTTACATTTGACGACGATGGATTATTGAGTTTTAAATATCAAATTTACGTACCATCGAACGACGAGTTGAGGAGTTTGATCCTAAATGAGGCTCAGAAAGTAGTGTACATGGCTCACTCGGGAGTCACGAAGATGAGGGCGGACCTTAAACCCTTATTCTTCTGGAAAGAAATGAAGGCAGACATAGTCAACTATGTGGCCAGATGTCTAGAATATCAGCAGGTAAAGGCTGAACATAGACATCCAGCAGGATTACTATAGCCACACGCTATTTCGGAATCGAAATGGGAGGTTATTTCGATGGATTTCATTGTTGGATTTCCACTTACGGCAAGGAGACATGACTCAATTTTAGTGGTAGTTGACACTCTGACGAAGAGTGCTCATTGTATTCCTATGTGTACAATGTATTAGGCACCTAACATAGCTATAATTTTCATCAGTGAGATTGTGAGGTTGCATGGCATGCCTAAGAGGATTATATCTGATCGAGGATCGGTGTTTACCGGACGATTTTGGACTAGTTTCCAAGAGGCCTTGGGAACCCAACTTAAATTTAGTACTGTGTATCACCCAGAGACTGATGGGCAGACCAAACAAAAAAAACAAATCTTGGAAGACATGTTGCGCATGTACGTGATGGACCAACAAAATCATTGGGAAGAATTCTTGCCACTGGTAGAATTTTCTTATAACAACAGTTACCAAAGCACCATTAAGATGGTGCCTTTCAAGTTTCTTTATGGGCGATCATGTCGAACACCTTTGAGTTGGGATCGGCTTGAGGATAGGGTCCTGGTGGGACCAGAAGCGATCCAAGAAATGGAATATCAAATGCAAACAATAAGACAGAGGATCAAAGAAGCACAATATCGACAGAAGAGTTATGCAGATGTGCGTCGTGTCGACCGTAATTACGAAGTTGGCGATCGAGTCTTCTTGCGGGTAAAACCGCATAAGATTTTGATCAAGTTTGGAAAGGGAGATAAACTATCTCCTAGGTTCATGGGACATTTTGAGATTGTGGAGAGGAAGGGGCCCGTGGCCTGTCGACTAGCCTTATCTGATTCTTTGAGGCATATGCACTATATTTTTCATGTATCTATTTTGAGACATTATATTAGTGCTCCTACACATGTTATTGACATGAGTACCTTGTAGGTATCAGATGAGGGGGAGCTCACGGCTGAGCCAATCTACATCCTGGATCATCACATTCAACAACTACGGCGTCGAACAGTAGATCAGGGCAAGGTCCAGTGGGACAACTATAGTCTGCAATCGACGACCTGGGAAGATGCATATGATATGCGCCAATAGTTTCCATTTTTGTTTCATAGATAGACTTATGACACTGTGATACACATTATTTCGGCACTTATATACTGTGAAACTTTGGGATGAATTTTAGAACGAAAGGGGGTGTATGTAACATCCTGCTCTTACACGCATTGAGCGAACTTATTCTTTGAGGACACTTGCTTGCAAGTGATCCAGATTATTATACTATTGGGTGTTTGATTATGATTATGAGGCATTATGGATATGAAGACATATTATTTTGTTGTATTGACATAGACAGGTGCTATTGACTCATTTCTCCTGAGTGTGCAGGATTTTGGACCTCAAGGATGCAGAGGCATCGATGAAACCCTTGGACTCTGGATCGAGTCAGGGAGTGGACTATTGGGGTTTGCTTGTTGTATATATGACATATGTGCATCTGATTAGATATTATGATGATGGATTTTATTTCTGACATGATTTGTTGATGATGCAGGTTGACGATAGCTTGTCGGCCAGACTCACATGTGGAGTAGAGGGGTCACGCACAATAACTAGAGACGTTGAGGGAGAGGTGTGGACAGTAGCCCTGCCACAGCCTACTAGCACTCTCTTCATGGCTTGAACTGTAGGTTAACGATTACATAATTCGAGAAGACCCACGATGTCGTGAGGGCAGACTGTGACAGTCGCTCACGATGATTCTAAGGGGCGTGCAATAAGGAAGGGGCCTTATTCCTTAGAGGCCCTTAGTCTCCTACAAGATCACCTGACGGAGTATTGACTCCAGGGGTTTTTTATTTATACCAAGTAAGTCAAGAGGTGATTGGCACCCTTGGATCATGTAGTGTGTCCTGAAGGGCACGCCGCGCAAGAAAAACTGAATGAGGCGAGTGGCACCCTTGGAGCACCTAGTGCGTCCTGAAGGGCACGTCGCGTAAGGGAAACAGAATGAGGCAAGTGGCACCCTTGGAGCACCTAGTGCGTCCTGAAGGGCACGTCGCATTGTTAACTAATAAGTGAATAAACCTAGATGGACTTAGAACAAATAATGTGATAAGAAAGATTTAAAAACAATTTTCCCTAATAAAATGTCGCCTAGCCTAGGAAAATAAAACCTAGGTCTAAGTGATACTTGTGGTAAAAAAAAAAAAATACTAATAATCATCATTAAACATGTGACGAGAAGGGGGTAAGCCATTCTATTAATTTATAAAAATCAAATTACTTTGGGGGATTACTTTTTTAACAAAAAAGGAAATAGTTGTTTTGTTACTTGTGCTAATTGAAAATTTATTAATTAAAAAGAAAATGGGGAAAAAGGTAATTTCCTACACTTGCTAATTTGAGTTTTAGATAAAAAGGGAAAGAGGGAAATTTAAAAGAATTAGGAAACTAAGGGAAAAGGGGGGAAACATAAGGAAAAAGCAGAATGACTAACTTAGCAAGGAATCTTGCCTTTAAGAACTTTCTAAATTGAACTCAACTAGTAAATTAGTAAGGGGGTAAATCATTAAAATGTGTAAGGGAATATCGGGACACCTAGGAGCGATTCTAGGAATTCTTTTAGGTGGGTGAGGGAAATAGGAGTAATTAAATAATTAATGAAATGAATTTCTAATGCAACGAAGGGGATGGGTGACACATGTACGGGGAGGAATTTTCTGAATTAAATTACTGAACAATAAATTAAATGGAAAATTGGGAAAGAAATGACTTAGAAACTCTATATAAAGGAGGGAGGAGGGAGAGGATGGATATCTTATTTTATGCGTAACGTTACGCTGCAGAATTTTAGATTTGACTGACTTATCTTGTGGGAGTTGGGATATCCAGCTCGATGAGGAGTGGTAGCTCGGCCTTGCAAGGCGATTTGGGAGCTATTTGTTCTCTGGTTTAGTGTGTGTGGCCCCTTTGCGGCTCAGGGGGCTAAGGGGGAAGAAGAGTACCCCTAACGTTGGTTGGGAGGTACCGGTGAATTCTCATTGATCGACAAGCAGGAGTTGCACGGAGCGCGTGGGACAACAACTCGGAGTTGTCACCTTGGGCTATGGTATGCATGCTTTTATTCTGCATGGTAGATTACTATTGACCTTGCACTTTCATTTTTGTACTTTTAATTGTGTAAAGAAAGTGTTTGAATTAGCATTTTAATCGAGAACTTAAATTCCCCATAGCCTTAAGCTCGTTGCTTGACTTGATTCCCTTGGAATTTGATCCATGAATGTTGTGACTGTCATATTGATTTTATTGATTTGTTGTGAAGAGTTTCTCTTTTTACTTCATCCTCATCCCTAGATCATCAGTCCATGCCTGAGCAGTCGGCCAAGAGTCGGATCGAAGGTCGTCACTTCGGTGTTAATAGACCTATAGATCCTAATGCCCTGTTTTTATGTGCGTGGATGATGAGCAAAGGATAGTTTGTCCGGTCGTCTACCCTTGTTGATTGTTCCTGGTTGAGTGATTGACTTGTGCCTTGCTGTGATTGATTACCTTTGTGATTATTTTTTCTTTCCCACAGTGAACTGCTTATTATCCTCTATGTTTGATCCCTGTGTTTGATGCATTTCCTGGTGAAGTAACTCTGCATTTTAATACCCTTCCTGGAAATGATTTAAGTCTGCGTTTTTAATGCTTTTCCTGGCGAATTTGTTGTGTGTTTTTATTTTTACTTCTAGTCTGACAATTAACTCTGTGATTGTCACCCTTGATGGCGAATTGAATCTGTGTTTTTTTTTATACACATGGTCTGCAATTTCCCCTCTGTTATTCGTTACTTCGAAGACGAATTTTACTCGGCCTTGGGCCACACTGGACTGCGTTTTATATCCTTTCTCTGTGTATTACTTTAAGTCACATTAAACCTTTGATCGTTCTATTTTATTTATTAGTGTGAATTGGCCACTGAACTTGTTTGACGAATTGACCACGCATTTTGTTCAATATGTGAAGCATTCCAAGCTTCCGACTATTGGTATATTTATCTCATCGCATGTCTCATTGTCTTTAGCGCCTTCCCTAGTATTTACCGGCCCAAGCGAAGTGTTGAGTGGATTGTCAAGCAATGTGGGCATTTTAAATTTTAATGACTTTCAGCGAATTTTTATAACCGATGGCATTGATTTTACAATCTCGGTTTAAAAATGAATTTCCAGCAAACCCTTAGCATTTCTACACATATTGATTACATATTTACATATTCCACCGTGACATTTCACACTACCCAAATCTGTGTTCCCTTGCGCTTTTGTTCCTTGGCCAATCGTGACGTTTTACATGCACGTTCCTGGGTGATTACCCAACTTCCATCCCTTTGATTTTCGTGGCTTTAACAGGGATCTCCCTGGCATCTATTTATGTAACCTTGGCACACATTATTACAGAAATTTCGCAATTTTTTTTATTAACAACAACTTTTACACTACGTTTACCTTCAATGCATTTTACTTACGCCTGGGGACTGAGTCATACTGATGAAATGGTTGAGTTTTGCTTGAATTTGTTAATAGACTAAATCGACTCAAGTTTTCCAGTGCTTGATTGAGATTTATTATCATTTTACATTCGCCTAGCGTATTCACAGCCTTCCTTGTGATTTCTATAGACACAGTCACATAATTAATTACAGCGTATGCATGACTTTTGTTGACAACTATTCCAGAAATTTGAATAGTCATTGATATTATATTTTATAGAGTTTTTATTAGATACAGTTAGCGTTGATAGCATTTTTATATCAGAAATTTGTGGATAGCGCTTTATATAGATAAGTGACACGAGTTATAGCCCGAGCAAATACTAAACCGATAGCCAGTTCATAGGTAATTAATGTATATGCTTGGGACAACAATGTATGTACAGCGAAATAATTATTGTATTGTATAGAAAATGTATGACACCTGGGTTGTAATGTTTTACATCTGTTTTTTATAGCGGTTGAATTTACCTATGCCTGCGGTTCCGTCTGAAGCGACATGTATGTGACTCTCTTTTTCATTTATATATCTACACTTCCTTTTATTGTGTCCCAGGCTATCGGTGAATATCATTAATGTTGTGACAGTTTTAAATATGTTGTCAGTAATTGTCAGTACTCGGCGATTTAATGTTTATTGACAGCCTTGTTTGTATGACAGTGTTTGACTATTACAATAGCTATATTGACAACATTTTTATTATGAGTATTGGTGTAATAATAAGGCAACACGATAGTCATGTTGACAGCATTTGTATTTGACTATTATGAAAGTTATGTCGACAGTATTTTTATTGACAGCAATAGCTTAAACTGATGGCCAATGATTTATTTTGTTTCTAGAGAAGAACAACTTCACTTAAACCTTCTTCGGGAACTTTTAAGTCAACTCTTTTACTTACACTTAAACACCTTAACTTTTTACCTTCAAGT